>CM033645.1:113039624-113176942 GCA_019512145.1 Engystomops pustulosus
GGTCGTTATAAAATGATAAAACGATAATATGAACGTATAATGAATATGTAAAAATGGTCATTGGATGTCGGGAGGGCGATGTAAGATAAGGGATCTTCTGTATGTTGTTACAGGTGGATCAATTTGGGGTAAGGGGGGGGGGGGTGGAGGGGATACTGGCAGATTTTTTTTTTTTTTCTTTTCTTTTCTCTTTCTCTCCCTATCTGAATGGGAAGCAATAAGAGTCGTGTTTGGAACATTAGGGCCTGGTGATAGAAAAAGAAGATGTTCAATATTTGATGTAATAAATAAACATTTGCCAGCTGTGGTAGTTTGCTAGAACCCACTTAACCCAGAATTAGGATGTGAATAAAAAAAAAAATGGGCTTAAGGGAATTCCACTCATACGGGGGTAATTACTCAAAAGGGTCTCGCGTTCTGATCACTTCAGTATTAGACTTACAATTAATTGATAAAAAATCTGATAGTGAGGGCAGGTATATTTTTACACTGTCTTTTGAACGGAATTGAGTATGTTCTTGCATTTATGTACATCCCCTCCCCCCCCCACCCCCACTCATCGTTAAGGGTTCTGTCAGAATTTGCCTGCTTTATTGAGGGATAAAAGTTGTACAATCCTTATCATGGGAGACCTGACATGGTCTTTGTTCCTCATCCTTGATCGCCTTAGCCTATTGGGGTGGGTAACAAAAAAAAACCTAATGAGGGGATAAAATTGAGGAACTTCTGTCAGGACATAGGGTTACAGGATATATGGAGAGCAAAATATGGGGAAACGAGGAGCTTCTCTTGTCACAATGATGATCCTGTAATACCCTGTCAGAATAGATCATGGATTGGCAATTCGCAGGTATGAGGAACATTTCCAAATGACCTATGAACCCATTGTGATCTCTGACCATGCTCCATCCTAGTCACATTAGGGGAACCATCATTCAGTAGGCGGCAGTTCAACTAAAGCCCCCATGTGCTAACTGTTCTCGAACCAGTTGGATTTAAAAACAGCTATTGGAGAGTTTGGGACAGAACATTAATACCGCACAGCACTCTTGCAGTTTTGGGATATGTTAAAACTATTCATTAAGTCTACACTTTCACATGTGATTATGTAAAAAGAAAGATTTTAGTAGGAAGGAGGGCAGATTAAAAAAGCAGGTCGAGGACACATCTAATTTGGGACACTCGGAGTACCATTCTTATCGGGCCTATAAGAGCCAAGGAAAAATATGAAGATTCTTAATAGAAAAAAGCCCAACATAAACAGTTTTTTTGCGGACAGTGATAATTCACGGAAAAGGGGAAATCAGGTAAACCTTTTAGTAATATGATCAAAACAATAAACAAGGAAATAAGAACATTTCAGTTATCCGATGCATAGAGGACAAATATCAAGAGCACACGAGACACCAGAATTTAAACTCTTTTATTCAACACCCTTTATGAGTCTGTTTGGGGAGAAAAATCAAAACAGGAGATATTAAAGATACCTGCAGGATATTTAACTTTCCGCATTGTCTGGAAATCAGGTAGAAGCGCCGAACCCCCGCCGATTACGTTGAAGGAGCTGGAGAGACAATTGACTCCTGTAGCGGCGACTTTCCCCAGCGCGATGGCTTCCCTTCGGTTTATACAGGACATATAAAGAAGTACTGGCCCCAATGTTGTAACTACAATGCAAGAAATTTATAGAAGAGGGAAAATGACGGACTCAATGTCCAAGCTACCTATTCTCATTCCAAAAAAGACAAGGACCTACTGGACCAGGATCACTTCAGACCCACTTTCACTGATTAATACGACGCTAAAATCATAGCAAGATGTTGGCCGACGACTAAGAATGTAATTGCCAGTATTATTCATGAGACCAGTGGGGTTTATCCCGGGCAGGAAAGTGCGCGACTGTCTGAACAGATTTGTTTGTCTCCACTAGAGAAGGGTGAGGGGCTCCGCTCGAATCCTGTCTTGGAGCCGTAAAGCCTTTGACAGGGTCGAGTAGGGGTTCCTATGGGAGTGATGGATAAATTTGGGTTGGGGTGGAGTTCGTGAACTGGATAAAGGGTTTATACAATTCCCCAAAAGCCAGGATCGGTATTGATGGTAGCGAGCGGAGAGTTTACCCCTTAGTAGGGGTACGAGGCAGGTTTGTCCCCTCCCCCCCCCTCTTTGATTTTTATTGAACCCCTCCCACTTAAAATTAGGGCCCTAGAGCATGGAGGAGGGGGGAAGCGGTGGACCAGAGGACAATTGTGCCTTATCGATGACATCCTGCTATGTCTGCGAGATCCCCTTTATTGATACCCAATCGCAGTAAGCACAGTGACAGAATTTGGTCAGTTTTCAGGTTTGGAGATAACTGGAGTAAGTCAGGTCTGATGCCACTGGATGGGTAATAAGATAGTAGAGCTAGAATCTGGAATTAAAATGAACAGCCATGAATCGCTGAAATATCTCGGGACAGTAATCTCAGCAAAGTGCAGAATATGAACTCTTAAATCTGAAACCTCTAGTCAACTCAGAAGTAGGGTCATACCTGGATAACTACCTCTCTCCTTTGCGATAGAATTGGTCTTATAAAAAATTGTCCTGTACCACAAATTTGGTTTTTTGAAATCATGCCCAATCGTGGATTGATAATTCTTTCTTTAAGCAATGGAAGTCTCCTTAATGAATTAATTTAATAAATAATTCATATGGATGGTATTATAGAAGACACCTCCTTTGTGGCATAATCCCCTCTTTCCGAGCTTGGGAACCTCCCATTTCCCATTTTCTGGGAAATAGAGGGTGCGCTTTTTCTCAGATACTGGATAAAGGGGTAGTGGTTATGTTTTTCTTCACTTAAAACAAAGTGGGTTTGAATAATGGAGGATTTTTTGAGATACTCACAGTTAGCACATGCAATCAAAGCAATACGATGAGTAGAAGTTAAAATTTGAGGAACATCCATGTATAGACTTTATTAAAACACTAAAAGGAAGGGTTTGGTTGCGGGGATATAATTATTGCTTAAGGTATGTTCTTAGGGTGTTAAAATAAGTCCACAAGAACACTGGGAAAGGAGATAGGACAGATAACACGGCACAATGGGAGGGTTTATAGGAATGTGAAGTAGGATCTATTAGTTGAAAATCACAGAGTTATCCAGACAAAAGGTATTGTATAGCTTATACTCCTCCAGATGTGCTGTACAAGATTGAAAGTGAAGAGTTCTTCTAAATGTTTCAAATGTGAATAGAGGAGGCTGACTGTCTTTCATACAATCTGGGCGTTGCCCAGACACTTCAAGTTTCTGGGATGGTTTATTTCGGCAGATAAATAAAATTCTAGAGCGGCCACTGACCCTTCGTTAGTGTGGCAGTTATGGGACTGTTGGGATATAGCGATAAAGTGAAGCCAAAAGAGAGGCTATTGGATTAAAGCTCAGACAATAGCGAAGGTTCTTATATTCGAGAATGGGAGTAAGTAGATTCCTAATGTGGAACCAATGGTTCGCTCTTACACAAAAGATTAAAAGATATGAACAAATCCATACTGATAAATGTGGAACTGGAGGGAAATGGGCTGAGATCTGGAGTAATTGGAAATAGGTTTTTCCCCCCTTGTTGAGGATTGTTTTTTTTTTTCTTTTTTTTCTCTTGCCAGTGGTGGATGAGGGAAAGGTGGGGGGGGGGTTTCTTAAGCTACTGTACAGGGCCATCAGCTACAAAAGAAGAAAATGGCATGGTCTCCTTTTTAACCATCCGTCAGGATGATATATGTTTGTATGGTATACATGTATAGTTGTGTGTAGGGTGAGGGTGGGGAGTAAGGAGTACACAAAGTAAAAACGCAAATAAATGAAGCTAAGTACTTTAGGGCACCGGTGCACGTTCATTATTCTGATGGTTAGAGAGGGAGGGGTGGGGAGGTTAGGGGAAGGGGGAAGGGAAGAGGGGGAAGAGGGGAAAAGGGAATAAAAAAAAAAAAAGAAAAAAAGAAGAAAAAAAGGTTTACGATTGTGCTTTACCTGGAGGACCTGATGGCAGATCTCCACCTTGTGTTTCCGTTAGGTCGGACTATGTCTAGCAGTATGGGTTCACACCCTGGTTATATTGAATTTTGTTAAACTGTTATATGTGTGAACACTGTTAAATTGCAAAGTCTCGACTACTATTTTGTAATTTACACTTTGTTAAAAAAGCAAATAAATTTTTTTATAATGGAAAAGAGACTTGACATAACATACACAGATTGACACACACGTGTAAGTATATACAAACGTCACCCTACAGTAAAGATTACCAACGGCGCATAGTAATAATAATAACACAATGATGATGAACAACTGTTAATTATCAATACCACAAGTGTGTGTTGGAAGTTATGTGAAAAAAACAAAGAAAAATAGACCCCAAAATTTCATTATTATTGCTACACCGCAGATTGTGTAACCAATAGTTACCTCAACAATCAACTTGCCAAGTACTGCTTAAGCTGTATAACATTATGACATGATGTATATATATTTTTCTGTTGCTACTTATTCAGGAATGGGGAGATTGAAGCACTCATCCCATTCATTGGTTTTTATAATTGGGTTTATAACATGGTGTATATGGATTAATTATAAATAATCCGTCCTTTTTTTGTATACTTTGTTGAACCGGTAATTGGGTAATCAGATAAACAACGTATCGTACATACTCATGAGGCCATGAGGTTTCACGCACGTTGCCAGTGTAAAATCCATTGTGATTCTCGTTGACAAAACCATCTATCATGGTGCCTCCTCGGAGCAGGCTTACCGCTTCAATGCCCTCAAACAGATCACCTTAGAATCACTTTGTGACATTGCCAATAATCTAGCTGAGGGGTATTTGTTTGTTAGTGATATCCTAATTGTTCACCAATACGTGTTTAAAATTGTTTTACCTACAATTGTACAGAACATTTACATTGAGTAAATAAAATATTCTCACACTCCTACAATTGATGATTATGTTATTTTATTGAAGGTATTGCCAGTTATTGTGCTGCAAAAAATAGAAACCATCTTGGATGTATTTAGTCTTGAAATCTCCCACATTAAAAGTGCGCGAGGCAGGGGGGGCTGGGTAGCCAAGTAGATCTTTAATGCATAAGGTGGCTGTGGGATCAGATTGTCACCCAGATTCCATCCTCTTCGATAAGTATGGACATTTCTTCAACCCACCAACTTACCAATAACAAGGGTTTCAATGTAATATCCCAAACCGTGTTGAAGGTTTCTCAGACCATTTTGTGTCTGGCTCATAGGTCCATATGATTCAGGTTTAGGAATCAGATTTTTAAGAATTCATCCCGATTGGTACAGAATGCATGCTGGTATGCTTTTTTTTTCAGCACCCTATCGGAAATCTCTTATACAGATTAGAGGAATGATGAAATCCGGGAGGAATGTATAAGTAGGAGTTTTTGGATGATAACTTTGCACCACAACAAGTTATTAGTTCGCAGTTGTATTTCAAAATATATGTGTAGTGATCGCTCAGTGTGGGATTTCCTGATAATAAGATCCAAGAATAAAAGTCATCCTTGTGGAACTCAGAAGTAAAGTACAGATCTATTTCAATAACATTAAGTGGGATACAAAGTTCTTATATTCATCTTCTGTAACCCAAAAAATATGTCTATGAAAACATAGCCATGTTATATGATGCGTCCACTGTTCCATCTCCCACTCTCTTCTGATCGCTTCTTCAGATTAGTGGAATGCAATCTGATGTTTTACCTCAAGTTCTGTGGGTGCCATAGGGAGATCGACACCCCAAATAAACCGATGCGAGGGCTGATCATGGAGGAGAATGAAATGGAAAAGTCCTTAGTGCAGCTGGTTAAATAGTGGGGACGCAACTATTAGATCAGGGGTCCCCAAACTTTTTACATAGGGGGCCGATCACTGTTCCCTCTCAGACCGTTGGAGGGCCGGACTAAAGTTTAAAATTAAAAAAATATTAATTAATTATTTCCTATACTCCCCTCATAATTAATTATTTCCTATGCTTGCCCCTCATAATTTATTATTTCCTATGCTGCCCCTTATAATTATTTATTTCCTCATGCTACCCCTTATGAGAATAATTATTATGAGGGGCAGCATAGGAAATATTAATTATGAGGGCAAGCATAGGAAATAATAATTATGGGGCAGCAAAAAAATAATATGGGGCAGCTGAAATAATTAATTATGAGGGGCAGCTCATAGAAAATAATTAATTATGAGGGGCCAGCATAGAAATAATTAATTATAGGGGCAGCATAGGAAATAATTAATTATGAGGGGCAGACATAGGAATAATGATTATGAGGGCAGCATAGGATATAATTGAATAGGGGGCAGCATAGGAAATAATTATTTGAGGGGCAGCATAGGAAATAATAATTATTCCCTATGCCAGTGGTGCGACCTATGGCACTGGTGCCAGAGGCGGCACTCCGAGCCTCTCTTTGGGCACCCGGGCCATCAATCCCAGCTGAAGTTCACCAACTGGACTCTTCCAAGAATCTTCCTACAATGATAGACGAATTTGCCCTCCTCCTTTCACTGCATTGGTGTCTTTAGAGGTGAATGATAAAGTTGTCAAGAACAAAGAGAAATAAATTACTGCTTATATTGCTGTGCTGGCACTTTGCTATAAATAAGTGGTTTTTGGTTGAAGTTTGGGGCACTCAGGCTTCTAAAGTAGCCATCACGCCCTTGCTGCCCCCTCATATTAATATTACATGTGCCCCTCATAATAATTATTCCCTATGCTGCCCCTCATAATTAATTATTCCCTATGCTGCCCCCTCATAATAATTATCCCTATGCTGTCCCCTCATAATTAATTATTCCTATGCTGCCCCCTCATAATGAATTATTCCCTATGTGCCCCCTCATAATTAATTATTCCTATGCTGCCCCCTCATAATTATGCCCTATGCTGCCCCTCTAACTTAATTATTCCCTAGCGGCCCCCTCATAATTAATTACCTATGCTGCACCCTCTAATTAATTATCCTATCGCCCCATCCATAATTATTTTCCCATCATGCGCCCCCTCATAATTAATTATTCCCATATGCTGCCACCCATAATTAATTATTCCCTATGCTGCCCCTCATACTTAATTATTCCTATGCTGCTCCTCATATTAATATTTCCTATCCTGCTCCTCATAATTAATTATTTACCATCCTGCTCTCATAATTAATTTTACCTATCCTGCTCCTCTAATTAATTACTTTCCTATCCTGCTCCTCATAACTATTCCCTATGCTGCCCCTCATTATTATTTCTTAATGGCCCATAATCCAGAATTTCATATATTAGGGCAGCCTTCAATGTTTCTAACTGCGGTTTTAAAAAAAAATAAAAAGCCCTGCACTTACCTCTGGCTCCTGCCGGACGGAAGCGGTGCGGCGGCCACGGTGATGACGTATCACGCGGCCGCGCATCCAGGTTCAAGGACGTGTGCTCCGGGGTTGTCTTCCGGCCCATCGCGCCACCTGCAATAATAGTGCTCGAGCGGCCGTTTCCGGCCGCATCGAGCACTATTCAGTGACGGGCAGGAGCTTCCTGTCCGATGGACGGAGGCCCTGCCCGACTGCCAACTGGATACGGGCCGTGTGCCGTATGGGAGGCGCCAGCCCGGGGGCCCCAAATAACAAATCCGGATCCGGGGCTCGGCGAGGATGCGGAGGGGGCCGGAAGAAACGGTCCGCGGGCCGCAAGTGTTAGATACAGGAGAAGTTCTCATGGAGATCACCAGGTACTTCTGCGCCAGTGTGCTCACTATAAAATAACAGATTCTGTATGGATGACAAACTATGTGTATCCTTGACATACACATTTCATCCAAGTTCTGGAAACAAGGGTTCAAGCCTGTACACATAAATATATAAAATCGGTAGCTGTGTGTCGTGTGACCTGAAATTTCCGATGCTTGAAAGTATGGATGAATAAGCTGCATGCTTACTTCCACTTCATACAATTGGACTTTGTGATCAAACTTGAGACAACCAGTTTACATTAATTACAGCTTTTGGAAGACTGGGATAAAAAAAAAACAAAAAAAAAACCCTAAAAGATTACATATTTTTGCAGGTTAATTTGTAACAAATTTAAAAGTATTTTTTGGTATCATCTTCTAAAACCCCCCTTTTTGTCATCTTGTAAATGTCACTGAACTTTGAATCTAATGGGTAAAATTTCAGGATTGGAGGATCTCCAATCTTCAGAGATCAGCAAACTGTTATGTAGTGAAGTTGAAGAGGACAGTGTCATGCTTCACGTATTACAGCAGCACACAGATTGCATGGGATGTCATGGCAGGAGAGCACTTTCAAATGGTGTCACTTATACGTATGAACTGTATCCTTATTTGTATGTATTGATCTGTATTAGGTTATATGCAAAACATTTTCTTCAATAAACTATATTGAGTATTTAAAATATCCTATGAATTAAAGTCTAACATATCATGAAAAAAGTTAAATTGTAATGATATGTAAAGATGTTGGGGTTTAAAGAAGAACAAAACGGCAAAATGGACCTAGACTTTCAGGTACCAATGGTCTTCATTAGGGAGTTAAACATCCCAATAAAAGAAGAGTTTTATAGTCCTTCTACCCTAAAGAGCCTCCTCCACCACTCCAACACTTCCACTTAGATTGTAACTCCTTACAAATTAGTCTGTTGGTGTTTGGAATTAGCTAGAGAACGTGCATTCCAAACAAAAAGTAGTTTTGAGTCAACTGATGATTACCCGATACTAGGAGTGTAATAAAGTGTTTGAGAAATATGGACCCACATTAAGTAAAGCAGTTTGCCAACAAGTGTCTGCAGCAGTTTTGTGTGTGTGGTGCACTGTGTCCACAATACACAGAAAAAAAAATGTGCCCCTAGTGTTAGGCTTATCAGAGTTTGTGCCACATTAATTATGGACATCCCCTACTATTCGTCAGCATGAACAAAAGTGAACACTATAGCATATTAATGTAGAGATGTGGGCCAGTTTTAGATAGGAGGCAGGGAAGGTAAATTGTACAAGAAATTAATAATATGTCTTAAAATGATAAAACGATAATAATGAACGTTATATAAATATGTAAAAATGGTCATTGGATGTCGGGAGGGCGATGTAAGATAAGGGGATCTTCTGTATGTTGTTACAGGTGGATCAATTTGGGGTAAGGGGGGGGGGGGGGGCTGGAGGGGGGG
This sequence comes from Engystomops pustulosus, assembly GCA_019512145.1. Taxonomy (NCBI): domain Eukaryota; kingdom Metazoa; phylum Chordata; class Amphibia; order Anura; family Leptodactylidae; genus Engystomops; species Engystomops pustulosus. The sequence goes on from CM033645.1 coordinate 113,048,845, forward strand.
GGGGTCCGGCAAGTTTTTTTTTTTTTTCTTTCTTTTCTCTTTCTCCTCCCTATCTGAATGGAGAAGGCAATAAGAGTTCTGTGTTGGAACATTAGGGGCCTGAGTGATAGGAAAAGAAGATGTTCAATATTTGATGTAATAAATAAACATTTGCCAGCTGTGGTAGTATTGCTAGAAACCCACTTAACCCCAGAATTAGGATGTAGAATAAAAAAAAAAAATGGGCTGTAAGGGAATTCCACTCATACGGGGGTAATTACTCAAAAGGTGTCTCGGTTCTGATCCACTTCAGTATAGACTTCAAATTAATTGATAAAAAATCTGATAGTGAGGGCAGGTTTATATTTTTACACTGTCTTTTGAACGGAATTGAGTATGTTCTTGCATTTATGTACATCCCCTCCCCCCCCCCCCCCCCACTCATCGTTAAGGGTTCTGTCAGAATTTGCCTGCTTTATTGAGGATAAAAGTTGTACCAGAATCCTTATCATGGGAGACCTGAACATGGTCTTTGTTCCTCATCTTGATCGCCTTAGCCTATTGGGGGGTAACAAAAAAAACCCTAATGAGGGGATAAAATTGAGGAACTTCTGTCAGGACATGGGTTTACAGGATATATGGAGAGCAAAATATGGGGAAAAGAGGGCCTTCTCTTGTCACAATGAATCCTGTAATACCCTGTCCAGAATAGATCATGGATTGGCTAATTCGCAGGTATTGAGGAACATTTCCAGAATGACCTATGAACCCATTGTGATCTCTGACCATGCTCCAATCCTAGTCACATTAGGGGAACCATCATTCAGTAGGCGGAAGTTCAAACTAAACCCCCATTGGCTAACTGTTCTCGAACCCAGTCTGGATTTAAAAACAGCTATTGGAGAGTTTTGGGACAGGAACATTAATACCGCAAGCACTCTTGCAGTTTGGGATATGTTAAAACTATTCATTAAGTCTACACTTTCACATGTGATTAATGTTAAAAAGAAAGATTTTAGTAGGAAGGAGGCAGATTTAAAAAAGCAGGTCGAGGACACATCTAAGAATTTGGGACACTCCGGAGATACCATTCTTATCCGGGCCTATAAGGATGCCAAGGAAAAATATGAAGATTTCTTAATAGAAAAAGCCCAACATAAACAGTTTTTTGCGGGACAGTGATACTTCACGGAAAAGGGGAAATCAGGTAAACTTTTAGCTAATATGATCAAGAACAATAAACAAGGAAATAAGAACATTTCAGTTATCCGATGGCATAGAGGACAAATATGCAGAGAGCAACACGAGACAGCCGATTTAAACGCTTTTATTCAACACACCTTTATGAGTCTGTTTTGGGGAGAAAAATCAAACAGGAGTATTAAAGATACCTGCAGGATATGTAACTTTCCGCATTGTCTGGAAATCAGGTAGAAGCCCTGAAACCCCCGCCGATTACGTTGAAGGAGCTGGAGAGACAATTGACTCCTGTAGCGGCGACTTTGCCCCAGCGCCGATGGCCTTCCCTTCGGTTTATACAGGACATATAAAGAGTACTGGCCCCAATGTTGTTAACTACAATGCAAGAAATTTATAGAAGAGGGAAAATGACGGACTCAATGTCCGAAGCTACCATTATTCTCATTCCAAAAAAAGACAAGGACCTACTGGACCCAGGATCATTCAGACCCATTTCACTGATTAATACAGACGCTAAAATCATAGCAAAGATGTTGGCCAGACGACTTAAGAATGTAATTGCCAGTATTATTCATGAGGACCAGTGGGGGTTTATCCCGGGCAGGAAAGTGAGCGACTGTCTGAACAGATTGTTTGTCTCCATAGAGAAGGGTGAGGGGGGCCTCCGCTCGATCCTGTCATTGGATGCCGTTAAAGCCTTTGACAGGGTCGAGTAGGGGTTCCTATGGGAAGTGATGGATAAATTTGGGGTTGGGGTGGAGTTCGTGAACTGGATAAAGTGTTTATACAATTCCCCAAAAGCCAGGATCGGTATTGATGGTAGCGAGTCGGAGAGTTTACCCCTTAGTAGGGGTACGAGGCAGGGTTGTCCCCTCTCCCCCCTCCTCTTTGCCATTTTTATTGAACCCCTCCCATTAAAATTAGGGCCCATAGAGGCATAGGAGGAGGGGGAAGCGGTGGACCAGAGGACAAGTTGTGCCTCTATGCAGATGACATCCTGCTATGTCTGCGAGATTCCCCTTTATTGATACCCAATGCAGTAAGCACAGTGACAGAATTTGGTCAGTTTTCAGGTTTGGAGATTAACTGGAGTAAGTCAGGTCTGATGCCACTGGATGGGAATAAGATAGTAGAGCTAGAATCTGGAATTAAAATGAACAGCCAGGAATCGCTGAAATATCTCGGGACAGTAATCTCAGCAAAAGTGCAAGAATATGAACTATTAAATCTGAAACCTCTAGTCAACTCAGAAGTAGGGTTCATACCTGGGATAAACTACCTCTCTCCTTTGCGGATAGAATTGGTCTTATAAAAATGGTCCTGCTACCACAAATTTTGGTTTTTTTGACATCATGCCCAATCTGGATTGATAATTCTTTCTTTAAAGCAATGGAAGCTCTCCTTAATGAATTAATTTATAAAATAATTCATATGGATGGTATTATAGAAGACACTCCTTTGTGGCATAATCCCCTCTTTCCAGAGCTTGGGAACCTCCCATTTCCCATTTTCTGGGAAAATAGAGGGGTGCGCCTTTTTTCTCAGATACTGGATAAAGGGGTAGTGGTATGTTTTTCTTCACTTAAAACAAAAGTGGGTTTGAATAATGGAGATTTTTTGAGATACTCACAGTTAGCACATGCAATCAAAGCAATAAAGATGAGTAGAAGTATAAAATTTGAGGCACATCCATGTATAGACTTTATTAAAAACACTAAAAAGGAAAAGGGTTTGGTTGCTGGGGTATATAGATTATTGCTTAAAGGTATGTTCTTAGGGGTTAAACATAAGTCACAAGAACACTGGGAAAAGGAGATAGGACAGATAACACGGCACGAGTGGGAGGGTTTTATAGGAATGTGAAGGTAGGATCTATTAGTGAAAATCACAGAGTTATCCAGACAAAGGTATTGTATAGATTATACTACTCTCCAGATGTGCTGTACAAGATGAAAGTGAAGAGTTCTTCTAAATGTTTCAAATGTGGAATAGAGGAGGCTGACTGTCTTCATACAATCTGGGCGTGCCCCAGACTTCAAGGTTTCTGGGATGGTTTATTTCGGCAGATAAATAAAATTCTAGAGCGGCCACTGACCCCTTCGATTAGTGTGGCAGTTATGGGACTGTTTGGGATTAGCGATAAAGTGAAGCAAAAAGAGAGGCTATTGGTATTAAAGCTCATGACAATAGCGAAGGTTCTTATAGTTCGAGAATGGGGAAGTAGTAGGATTCCTAATGTGGACCAATGGTTCGCTCTTACACAAAAGATTAAAAGATATGAACAAATCCATACTGATAAATGTGGAACTGGAGGGAAATGGGCTGAGATCTGGAGTAATTGGAAATAGGTTTTTCCCCCATTGTTGAGGATGTGTTTTTTTTTTCTTTTTTTTCTCTTGCCAGTGGGTTGGATGGGAAAGGGTGGGGGGAGGGGGTTTCTTAAGCTACTGTACAGGGCCATCAATGTACAAAAGAAGAAAATGCATGGTCTCCTTTTTAACCATCCGTCAGGATGATATATGTTTGTATGGTATACATTGTATAGTGTGTGTAGGGTGAGGGGTGGGGAGTAAGGAGTACACAAAGTAAAAACGCAAATAAATTGAAGCTAAGTACTTTAGGGCACCGGTGCAACGTTCATTATTCTGATGGTTAAAGGAGGGGAGGGAAGGTGGGGAGGTTAGGGGAAGAGGGGAAGGGAGGAGGGGAAGGGGAAGGGGAAAAAAAAAAAAAAGAAAAAAAGAAGAAAAGAAAAAGGTTTACAGATTGTGCTTTACCTGGAGACCTGATGGCAGATCTCCACCATTGTGTTTCAGGTTAGGTCGGACTATGTCTAGCAGTATGTGGGTTCACACCCTGGTTATATGAATTTTGTTAAACTGTTATATGTGTGAACACTGTTAAATTGCAAAGTCTGACTACTATTTTTGTAATTTACACTTTGTTAAAAAAGCAATAAAATTTTTTATAATGGAAAAAAAGATACATTGACATACGATACACAGATTGACAAACAGTGAATATATAAAAACGGTCACCCTACATAAAGATTACCAACGGCGCATAGTAATAATAATAACAATAATGATGATGAACAACTGTTAATTATCCATATACCACAAGTGTGTGTGGAAGTTTATGTGAAAAAACAAAGAACAATAGACCCCAAAATTTCATTATTATTGCTACACCGCAGATTGTGTAACCAATATTAATCCTCAACAATCAACTTGCCAAGTACCTGCTTAAGCTGTATAACATTATGATACATGATGTATATATATTTTCTGTTGCTACTTAATTCAGGAATGGGGAGATTGAAGCACTCATCCCATTCATTGGGTTTTTATAATTGGGTTTATAAATGGGTATATTGGGTTAAATAATCACGTCAGCTTTTTTTGTATACTTTGTTGAACCTGGTAATTTGGGTAATCAGATAAAACAAGCGTATCGTACATACTCATTGAGGCCATGAGGTTTCACGGTTGCCAGTGTAAAAATCCATTGTGATTCTCGTTGACAAACCAATCTATCATGGTCGCCTCCTCTGAGCAGGGCACTTACCGCTTCAATGCCCTCAAAACAGATCACCTTAGAATCACTTTTGTGACATTGCCAAATATATCTAGCTGTAGGGGTATTTGTTTGTTAGTGATATCCCTAATGTGTTCACCAATACGTGTTTGAAAATTGTTTTACCTACAGATTGTACAGAACATTTACATTGAGTAAATAAAATATTCTCACACTCCTACAATTGATGATTATGTTATTTTTATTGGAAGGGTATTGCCAGTTATTGTGCTGCAAAAAATAGAACCATCTTGGATGTATTTAGTCTTGACATCTCCCACATTTAAAAGTGCGAGCAGGGGGGGGCTGGGTAGCCAAGTAGATCTTTTAATTGGCATAAGGTGGCTGTGGATCAGATTGTCACCCAGATTCCATCCTCTTCGATAAGTAATGGACATTTCTTCACCCACCAACTTACCAATACAAGGGTTTCAATGTAATATATCCCAAAACGTTTGAAGGGTTTCTCAGACCATTTTGTGTCTGGCTTCATAGGTCCATATGATTCAGGTTTAGGAATCAGTATTTTTAAGAATTCATCCCGATTGGTACAGAATGCATGCTGGTATGCTTTTTTTCAGCACCCTATCGGAAATCTCTTATACAGATTAGAGGACAATGAGATGAAATCAGGGAGGAATGTATAAGTAGGAGTTTTGGATGATAACTTTGCCACCACAACAAGTTATTAGTTGCAGTGTATTTTCAAAATATATGTGTAGTGATCGCTTCAGTGTGGGATTTCCTGATAATAAGATCCAAGAATAAAATGTCATCCTTGTGGAACTCAGAAGTAAAGTACAGATCTATTTCAATAACATTAAGGTGGGATACAAAGTTCTTATATTCATCTTCTGTACCCCAAAATAAATATGTCATCTATGAAACATAGCCATGTTATATGATGCGTCCACTGTTTCCATCTCCCACTCTCTTCTGATCGCTTCTTCAGATTAGTGGAATGCAATACTGATGTTTTACCTCAAGTTCTGTGGGTGCCATAGGGATGATCGACACCCCAAATAAACCGATGCAGAGGGCTGATCATGGAGGGAGAAAGGTGGAAAAGTCCTTAAGGTGCAGCTGGTTAAATAGCTGGGGACGCAACTATTAGATCAGGGGTCCCCAAACTTTTTACATAGGGGGCCGATCACTGTCCCTCTCAGACCGTTGGAGGGCCGGACTAAAGTTTAAAAATTAAAAAAATATTAATTAATTATTTCCTATGCTGCCCCTCATAATTTATTATTTCCTATGCTGCCCCTCATAATTTATTATTTCCTATGCTGCCCCTGGGGGGGGCTGGCTGGCCATTATGGTGCTACTGGGGGGGGGGCTGGCTGGCCATATGTACCGGAGGCTCGCTGGCTTTATACAAGGGGCTCACTAGTGTATACTCTGGGGGGAGGTGCTGAACAATTCATTTCCGCCTCAGGCCTTATACTCGAGTCAATAGGTTTTCACAGTTTTGGTGTAAAATTATTCGGCTTTCTCGGCTTATACTTGGGTCGGCTTATACTCAAGCTAATACGTTTATTATGTTCATGACAGATTATTGACCTAAGGAAGGCCTCCCAGCACTAGTGAAAATGCATAGTTCTTATGGAATAAACTGTTTAAATAAGACTGGTTCTCACCTTATCCTTCTGGCGCAGTGCAGTAGAAGAATTTTCTGTATATTCAAAAAGGAACCTGGGAGGACGAACAACTAGACGTTAGCCTAGCATTGTATGCTTTTAACACAAAGCCTTCAAAGCAGGGCATTGGAGTCAGTAAGCCAAACCTCAGACTCTCGATTTCCAAATTTCAACTCTGACTCCAGCTACACTAAATATCCTTTGACTCTACGACTATTTCCTGGTACCTCTAGCGTGCTTGTGAAAATTGCAGGCATTCCTTCAATGTACCTTATTCCTCTAATCTATAGCAGAGGAGCTTTATTCCAGAGCATGTCCAAATAAAGTGCAACCACACACATTCATCTCCACTAAAAAGGGGGATCAGAGGCACCACAGGCCACATGCAGCCTGTCAAGCATGAGTTGCAGTCATAACTGTGTAACAATAATTGATGGGAAGTGCTCATTGGTGTCGGAGACTGGATAGCAGTGAGTACAGTTGAGAAGTAAAGCTCTCGTCTGTCCCAGGTCCTCTCCTGCCGCCTCCGCCTCCCCCTGTTCTGACTGATGCTGGTTATATTCGTCAAGGTCACGACCTAGAGCAGAAACGCCAGCAGCATAGGGCCCAGGAAGTGGTAAGTATTTGTAAGCTCTACTGCTCCTGGGTCCTTTCCTGTCCGGTTCTGGATGCTGCCGCATTACAACCAGTATGGGACAAGTCTTATTTCGAGGGAAGGGGCGGGTTTCTTATTTCAGGGAAAACCAACTATTGTTTTATGCTCTGGTTCTCCAGTATTTTAAGCCTACTATGTGGTCACCAGTACTATTACTCTCTGGGTCTGCACTACTATTGTCTGCTCTGAATGCAGGATTTTTTCTGAGGCGATAATCATTGCTTCCTGTGTATTTATAATTTCTATGGGGACATTTTGTGATGTGATGTGCTGGGTGTTGTGCCATCTATGGTGCTGGATACTATGTGGCCTTCAAAGTTGAAACAGTATGACAATAGGGATATCTTTTAAAAATACATTTGTTTTTCTTTCCTTCTCTGTAGAAAACTGTGGTGCAGATCAAATAGAAAAGATCCTTGCTACATCAGATTAAAATGTGAGATTTGTTTTTACATTACCAACTTATTGTATTTCTGTCCCTGTAGTAGTGTGGTCATGTCAGTTTTATTACAGACCAACTGAATTGGAGCTAAGCATAGCCACTACATTGAGCGCGTAACTGTCTGCTTTCGGTTCCCTTCACTGTTTATCATCTGCAGAACATCTGATCTTTGCTGTATTTAAAGGAAATATACCAGTTCAGTAAGTAAAAAAAACCATTAACATACTCGCCTGCCTCCTCCTCATCTTGATCCCGATGCTTGTTTTCTGTAATCTTGACACCCCGCCTTCAAAGTTAAAGAAGACAAGCCCCAACATCAGGATTAAGAGGAGTGTAGGTGAGTATGTAGGCTGTTTTTTGCTTTTTTGAACTGTTAGAGCCTCCTATCCTTCTATACCAGTAAGATATACTTTCTGCACATGGCAATTATATAATATGCTTGGCAATCTTAAAGCATTGGTATTGTTTGGGCTTATAAATATATGTAATAGGGTCACTGTTGATTGTGACCAATCGTTTTGTGAACAGAGCCTTACTAATGCATTCACATATCACTGAAGTATTTGTAAAGCTTAAAATGTTTTTATCCCACAATGTTTAGGGGAAATGTAATGCAAAACTTGAATTATGCTATGTTTAAGTATTTGAAGAACTTAAAAAAATTAACACTGTAAATATTAGCCATCATTTAAAGACTGTTTGTTTGTTGTTTGTTTGTTCACTCTATACAGGAAATTAAAATCAGAACCCCAAGTTAAGGTAGCCACCGATTTTATTTTAGTTAATAATAGTATGTAAAATGTAAAAACATAGCACAATTTGTCCATATAACAATATATATGAATTATATTGGCACACTTTTCACATGGTTTTGCACAGTAGTGCCTTTTCACACTTATAATGAGGTACGGTTAGAATCGCTCATGTGGGCATTGACTGTTGGGTATCAAAAAACACTCTAATAAAATTCTTTATCTCTGGCCTGTTAGAAAAGATTATTATTGGGAAGTTGCATCTTTTTTGGTACAGCCTGGTGTGGAGATGGCAGGACTCACAATCAGAGCTGGTATCATATGCAACTGGGTTTCAGCTGGAACTTAAAGGGAACTGTCACACGGACCTCATTTTCACTAAAGACAGATTGTAAAAGCCTATGACATCTGAAGTGCAAAAATGCCTTTCAGCCTTTCTAAGCATTTCCATTACAAATAATTGTGTGTTATAACTTCCTCTTGCATCCTGACAAAATCCTCGGGTAGTCACAGGAGCTGAGGCTTTGGTTTGGATACATTCAGAAAACAACATGTGACTTGTCTGAGCTGCAGGCTGCCTCCGTCTTTGTGCTCCTGTACAGTTTCCCTCCCCATGATGTCAGGTCACAGGCTGTGACCTCTGTGAAGGAGCAGGAGCTATACAGGAGTACAAAAGTGGGGGCTAAGATCTGAGGAGTGTGTAACACCGACAAGGCACTTTTTTTTTTTTTTTTTTAATTGCATCCAAACAAAGTCCAGCCCTGTGACTACCCCAGGATTTGTCAGGGTGCAAGTTAAGTTGTATAACACACAATTGCATTGTAATGCAAATATTTAGAAAAGGCTGAGAGGCAGATGTGCACGCAGGTGTAGTAAGCTTCTGCAACTGTCGTCTTAGTGAAAATGAGGTCCCTGGTGACAGGTCACTTTAAAGAGAACCGGCACCAGGGAACCCCACAAACCATATAACACCGTAGCTTTAGATATTTTTATACATGTTCCACTGATGCTTCTATACATGGGATTAGATCCAACATTTTCTCTAAAAAAAAAAAGACTAAAATTCCTTGTTCCAGTCGGAGGCTATACAGTATACAGTCAAGCTTTCTCCCCATCTAATAGGTATTGTGTGTGTATTTTTTTTTTTGTTGGGGGGGGGGGGGTAGTTCCCTGGTGACAGGTTTTCTTTAAAACTGAAACCAGAAGATTGCTTGCTCAATAGAACTGTGAAACAAAAGAAGTCACAGGAGGTACAGGAGGTTTTAATTTGTAATGTATGAAAACATTATTAAACTTTTTGGTATCCTTTAATGGGCGTTAAGGGTTAATACAACACTTTTTTTTTTCTATTATCTTTGTGAGTGTGCTTTGGGGTTGTTTACGTTCTAGTAAAATGACCAAAGACACTGCCAACTCCCTGCTATCCCTCTAAGCTATAATAGCAATTTAGTTGTAAATTATTTTTTCATAATTCACTCTCGACGATATTATCTGTTATTATTTACTTTAGAAATGTAAAACTGAAAGTCCAATGGCACACACTGGATTGGAAAATTCCAATAAATCACATCTAATAAGGATCTAATAATTTTCTGGTGAGTTATCCCTCTGCCTCTGTAGCTGAATCTTTTATTATTATTATATAACTAAACTTGTTTAAAAACCTTTATACAATTCTATTATTTTATATGACCCCCAACATACTCTGTAGCACCTTATAAATCAAAATGTTCTTGATGAAATCATATTTGAAGTACAATAAATAGACTAATTTATATCACAGAAAGGGATGGTGTTATAGACTATAATAAAACTTAACCTCTATTAATACATATTCTGAAAAAGTCAACAAGAAGTGTAAAAATACATGGCAATATTGCAGTGGTTCTTAAATTGTTTGAGGGACCGAAACACCATTTTAATAGCACATTCACCGAACTCATCTTTAGTGATAATGAAATGGTGTGTCTTGACCTCTGTGGCAGAGGCTCCTTCGAACCCCTGATACCGATCACAAGAACCCCAGTAAGAGCCACTGCAATAATGTAATGATGTTTCCATTTGTGTCCCTGTTTGATCACCTGCCGAATGCAGTCAAGGGGAGTTGTCTTGGTTTGGTAATGTGCCCTCTTCCTGTATACTCGATAGCTGGCAACTGCAACTACCAAGGAAAGCCACCAAATGTCAGCAGTGTACTGTTTGCAGAGAAACATTACAAAGTTCTGATTTATATTTAAAGGGAACCTTTCACTAATATACCTAATAACAAGTTCCCACATAACTTGTGCCCACACATTTTTACCTTAAAAATGCATAGTACCACCCCAGAAAATTAAGTGTGTAAGCATACCTGGCAAAACATTCACACAAGGCAACGTGTCACATTTGTCAAAACTAGTGCAGACTGTAATTTGAGCAGTTTGCCTGTGGAATGTGTGCAGTATGTGCTAGATTAAAACTGGCCACACAGTCTTCATTAATCTGTAAGTGTGCACTTTGTTCATGCTGAAGAATAGTAGGGGATGTCCATAATAAATGTGGCACAAAATCTGACTAAGCACAACACTTAGGTGCACATTTTTTTCTGTCTTGTCGGACACAGTGCAACCACAACACAAAACTGCTGCAGACACTTGTGCAAACGCTTTAATTAATGTGGTCCAATATGTCTCAACACTTTAATTCACCTAGTATATGGGTTAATCATCAGGTGACTCAAAACACTTTGTTTGGAATGCACGTTCTCTAGCTAATTCCCAACACACAGACTAATTGTAAGGAGTTCACAATCTAAGTGGAAGTGTTGGGAGTGGTGGAGGAGGCTCTTTAGGGTAGAAAGACGATTAAAACTGCTTCTTATTGGGATGTTAACTCCCTAATGAAGACCATGGTACCTGAAAGTCTAGGTCCATTTTTGCCGTTTTGTTCTTCTTTAAACCCCAACATCTTTACATATCATTACAATTTAACTTTTTTCATGATATGTTAGACTTTACTCATAGGATAATTTTATACTCAATATGTTTATTGAAGAAAATGTTTTGCATATAACTAATACAGATCAATACATACAAATAAGGAACAGTTCATACGATATAAGTACAACCATTGATGAAATGTGCTCTCCTGCCATGACATCCCATGCAATCTGTGTGCGCTGTAATACGTGAAGCATGACACTGTCCTCTTAACTTCTACCATTAACAGTGCTGTATCTCTGAAGATTGGAGATCTCCAATCCTGAGAATTTTACCCATTAGATTTCAAAGTTCGTGACATTTACAAGATGACAAAAAGGGGGGTTTTAGAAGATGATACCAAAAAATAATTTTAAATTTGTACAAAATTAACCTGCAAAATATGTAATTTTGAGGGTTTTTTTTTTTTTTTTTTAATAAGTCTTCCAAAAGCTGTAATTAATGTAAAAATGGTTGTCTCAAGTTTGATCACAAAGGTCCAATTGTATGAAGTGGGAAGTCAAGCATGCAGCTTCATTCATACTTTCTAAGCATCGGAAATTTAGGTCACACGACACAGCTACCGATTTTATATTTATGTGTACAGAGCTTAGAACCCTTGTTTCCAGACTGGATGTGAATGTGTATGTCAAGGATACACATAGTTTGTGCATCCATACAAGTCTGTATTTTTATAGTGAGCACACTGGCGCAGAAGTACCTGTGTGATCTACCTGAGAATTTCTCTGTATCTAACACTTGCGGCCCGCGGACCGTTTTCATCCGGCCCCCGTCCCATCCAGCGCCGAGCCCCGGGATCCGGATTTGTTATTTGGGGGCCCCCGGGCTGGCGCTCCAGTACGGCACACGGCCCGTATCCAGTTCGGCAGTCGGGCAGGGCAGGGCCTCCGTCCATCCGGACAGGAAGCTCCTGCCCGACATGAATAGTGCTCGATGCGGCCGGAAACGGCCCCGTCGAGCACTATTATTGCAGGTGGAGCGATGTGGGGAAGACAACCCCGGCGCACATCGCTCCTTGAACCTGGATGCGCGGCCGCGTGATTACGTATCACGTGGCCGCGCACCGCTTCCTGTCCGGCAGGAGCCAGAGGTAGTGCAGGGTTTTATTATTTTTTTTTAAAACAGCAGTAGAACATTGTGGCGCCCTAAATATGAAATTCTGGATTATGGGGCCATTATAGAAAATAATAATGGAGGGCAGCATAGGGAATAGTTATGAGGAGCAGGATAGGAAATAATTAATTATGAGGAGCAGGATAGGTAATAATTAATTATGAGGAGCAGGATAGGTAATAATTAATTATGAGGAGCAGGATAGGAAATAATTAATTATGAGGAGCAGGATAGGAAATAATAATTATGTTAGGGGGCAGCATAGGGAAATTAATTATGAGGGGGGCAGCATAGGGAATAATTAATTATGAGGGGGGCAGCATAGGGAATAATTAATTATGAGGGGGCAGCATAGGGAAAAATAATATGAGGGCGCAGCAAGGGATAATTATTATGAGGGGGCGCATAGGGAATAATTAATTATGAGGGGCAGCATAGGGAATAATTATGAGGGGCCAGCATAGGGAATAATTAATTATGAGGGGGCAGCATAGGAATAATTAATTATGAGGGGGCAGCATAGGGAATAATTAATTATGAGGGGGCACGCATAGGTGAATAATTAATTATGAGGGGGCAGCATAGGGAATAATAATTATGAGGGGCAGCATAGGGAATAATAATATGAGGGGCGCATAGGGAAAATTCATATGAGGAGGCGCATAGGGCAGTGATGGCAACCTTTAGAGCTGAGTGCCCAAACTTCAACCAAAAACCACTTATTTATAGCAAAGTGCCAGCACAGCAATATAAGCAGTAATTTATTTCTCTTTGTTCTTTGACAACTTTCAATCATTCAGCCCTAGACACCAATGCAGTTGAAAGAAGGAGGAGGGCAAATTCGTCTATCATTGTAGGAAGATTCTTGGAAGAGTCCAGTCTGGTGAACTTCATGCTGGGATGATGGCCCGGGTGCCCAAAGAGAGGGCTCGGAGTGCCGCCTCTGGCACCAGTGCCATAGGTTCGCCACCACTGGCATAGGGAATAATTAATTATTTCCTATGCTGCCCCTCATAATTAATTATTTCCTATGCTGCCCCTCATAATCAATTATATCCTATGCTGCCCCTCATAATCAATTATATCCTATGCTGCCCCTCATAATAATTATTTCCTATGTGCCCCAAATTAATTATTCATGCTGCCCCTCATAATTAATTATTTCTATTGCTGCCCTCATAATTAATATTTTCTATGCTGCTAATTATTTTCTATGCTGCCCCTCATAATTAAATTATTTCCTATGCTAGCCCCCTCATAATTAATTATTTCCTATGCTGCCCCTCATAATTAATTATTCCTCAAGGGGTAGCATAGGTAAATAATAAAATTATCAGGGGTGTATCTCCTCCTTATAGAGTGTCAGCTCCTGGGCTCAGGACTCCTCTTCCTGTATCTCCTCCTTGTAGAGTGTCAGCTCCTGGGCTCAGGACTCCTCCTCCTCCTGTATCTCCTCCTTATAGAGTGTAAGCTCCTGGGCTCAGGACTCCTCCTCCTGTATCTTCTCTTTATAGAGTGTCAGCTCCTGGGCTCAGGACACCTCCTCCTCCGGTATCTCCTCCTTATAGAGTGTCAGCTCCTGGGCTCAGGACACCTCCTCCTCCGGTATCTCCTCCTTATAGAGTATCAGCTCCTGGGCTCAGGACTCCTCCTCCTCCGGTATCTCCTCCTTATACAGCAGTGGTGGCGAACCTATGGCACTGGTGCCAGAGGCGGCACTCCGAGCCCTCTCTTTGGGCACCCGGGCCATCATCCCAGCATGAAGTTCACCAGACTGGACTCTTCCAAGAATCTTCCTACAATGATAGACGAATTTGCCCTCCTCCTTTCAACTGCATTGGTGTCTTTAGGAGGCTGAATGATTGAAAGTTGTCAAAGAACAAAGAGAAATAAATTACTGCTTATATTGCTGCGCTGGCACTTTGCTATAAATAAGTGGTTTTTGGTTGAAGTTTGGGCACTCAGGCTCTAAAAGGTTCGCCATCACTGTTATAGAGTGTAAGCTCCTGGGCTCAGGACTCCTCCTCCTGTATCTTCTCTTTATAGAGTGTCAGCTCCTGGGCTCAGGACTCCTCCTCCTCCGGTATCTCCTCCTTATAGAGTGTCAGCTCCTGGGCTCAGGACACCTCCTCCTCCTGTATCTCCTCCTTATAGAGTGTAAGCTCCTGGGCTCAGGACTCCTCCCATGTTGGAAGGCAACCCCTCAAAGAATGTATGTAGGCTTGTATGAGCATTTTAACACCCCCCAACACCTGGTCAAAATTGAATGCAAAGAAATGGGTGCAGAGTAAAATTGGCTTTTTCCAAAATGTCATTTTAGTGCCTCATGTACGTGTGCCCAACCCATGCCACTTTAGACAAACACCCCAAAATCATTGCGGCGGGTTCCCGAGTACGGGAATCCACACTTGTGCCAATATACAGGTGGGCACACGGCAGGGGTCAGAAGAAAGAAGCACATTTAGTTTTCAAGCTTCCTTTTACTAGATTGGTATGGGGGGTACCCCCGAAGTACCAGTACAATAGAAACCCCAAGTAGTGAACCCATTTTGGAAAGGGCACCCCTCAAAGAATGTATGTAGGCTTGTATGAGCATTTTAATAACCCCCACACTCTGGCCAAAAGTTGAATGCAAAGTAAAGGTGGCAGAGTAAAAATGTGCTTTTCCTCTCCAAATGTCATTTTAGTGCCTCATGGTACTGTGCCCAACCCATGCCACTTGACAAACACCCCAAAATCATTCTCGGGGTTGTCCCCGACGGGAATACCACACATGTGCCAATAATTACGGGTGGGCACACGCAGGGTCAGGAAAGAAAGAAGCACATTTAGTTTTCAAGCTCTCTTTTACTAGATGGGTAATGGGGGGTACCCCCGAGGTACCAGTACAATAGAAACCCCCAAGTAGTGAACCCATTTGTGAAAGGGCACCCTCAAAAATGTATGTAGCTTGTATGAGCATTATTAACCTCTAAGGTGCTGGCTCAAATGTAATACAAGTGAGTAGTGCAAGAGAACAATTGTATTGCAATTTATCAAATATGCCATTGAAGTGACAAAGTATTTGCCCAACCATGCCACTGGGGAAAACACATCAAAAATCATTCTGCGGGTTACCCCGGTTAGGCAATACCCCATAGGAGGCAATAATCTGTAGGATGAGACACGGCAGGGCTCAAAAGGGAATAACTTGTTTGGAGCACAGACATTGTACATTTTTTTTCTTTTTGGCATCATGAAAGTTTGTAGATGCCATAGGGGCCAGTAACAGTAGAAACCCCTAAGACTGACCTATTTTGGAACTACACCCCTCCATGCATTAATCTAGGGGTATAGTTAGCATTTTACTCCACAGGTGGACCCCTGAAAAAGTGCATATGGATAGTGCAATAGTAAAAAAATATCCATTTATGTCATTTTGTCCCAGTGCTGCCATGGGAGACACAACCCCAAAAATCAGGATGCATGTGTTTCCCGGGTAAAGCTACAGGGGCAGTAATCTACAGGCTGGGCACATGGCAGGGCTTAGAAGGGAAGGTGCTGCATACGGCATGATGTATACGCTGTGCGTCAGTAACAACGGGTACTCTAAAAATCCGGATGTTGATAAATTCGTGAGCAATCTTTCATACGTACCCCTAGTTTTTCTGGGCATGTCCCACAGTGATGAATGGGTGTCCTTCCGAATGCCATTTTGGAGCACACCCTGCACCTCTTTGACCTTCCTTTCTGGCTGTTTGGGGAACTACTCCTGGAAAGTGCTGCCCTGGTACAATACGTGAGTGTCCCTCAACTTCCAGATGTGCTAGCACTCCCCCCTTCCTGGTCTCCAAAAAGAAAGTACTTTATTACCACCTCTTGAAATTCCAGGAAAGTTCCCTCTTGGCCGGCATATCGATGCAGCACGAAAGCATTTACAATGCCATCTGCATGATGTGCACGGCCAGCTTCTTGTACCACACCTCGACTTCCGCATGGCATTGTACGGCTGAAGCACCTGGCAGACAAGTCCACCCCCCCTGTATTTGTTATAATCTAAAATCAGTCTGGCTTGGGGGTTTCTGTACTGGCACCCTCGTACTGGGACAGGGGTGTGGTGTGCTCATGTATTGTGGTTAATACAAGGACCTCTCTCTGGTCCTGTACTTACACACACATACGAGTCGCTGCATAGTGCCCTGCTTTCGTCCTTTTAAGTTTTTGCCAAGCAGCGACTTAGGGAGACCTCTCTGATTTCTGCGTACGTGCCGCATGCCGCAGTATTTCTGGAAGAGAGGCCTTGAACAGGTGGTGCTGGTGGTAAATTGTCCAGGTAAGATGTTACCGGCTTGTCCGCAGGGGGTGCACTAAACCCACACTATCTTCCCGTACACACCCGGAAAGGGGGGCATTCTGGGGCACTATAGTGGAGTCCTTCCCTTCATATACCCTGAACTTGTATGTGTACCCTGATGAACTTCGCACAGCTTTACATGTTCACACCACACCTTGCCCTCTTTTGGGCAGGTACTGGCGAGAATGAGTCTCCCTTTGGATTGTACCAGGACCGTCTGGTACAGGGTATATCCTGGGCAAACTTGGCACTAAAATGATCTAATATAGGCCTGACCTTAAATAACCGATCATAACTGGGGTCACCTCTGGGTGGGCACTGTGTGTTGTCAGTGTAGTTGCAAAAACTTATGGATGGCTCAACAAAGCGCATCCTGCTCATTGCCATGCGACATAGGGTGTGGTACAGTATATCTGTGCTCCAGTAGTCCCTGATTGAAGCGTTCTTTACTATCCCCATAAGGAGTATTATCACCAGTGGTTTTCAAGCTTCCTTTTTACTAGATTGGTAATGGGGGGTACCCCCGAGGTACCAGTACAATAGAAACCCCCAAGTAGTGAACCCATTTGGAAAGGGCACCCCTCAAAAAATGTATGTAGGCTTGTATGAGCATTTTAACCTCTAAGGTGCTGGCTCAAATGTAATACAAAGTGAGTAGTGCAGAGAAACAATTGTATTGCAATTTATCAAATATGCCATTGAAGTGACAAAAGTATTTTGCCCAACTCATGCCACTGGGGAAAAACACATCAAAAATCATTCTGCGGGTTACCCCGGTTAGGGCAATACCCCATAGGAGGCAATAATCTGTAGGATGGAGACACGGCAGGGCTCAAAAGGGAATAACTTGTTGGAGCACAGACATTGTACATTTTTTTTTCTTTTTGGCATCATGAAAGATTTGTAGATGCCAATAGGGGCCAGTACAGTAGAAACCCCTAAGAACTGACCCTATTTTGGAAACTACACCCCTCCATGCATTAATCTAGGGGTATAGTTAGCATTTTAACTCCACAGGTGGACCCCTGAAAAAGTGCATAATGGATAGTGCATAGTAAAAAAATATCCATTATGTCATTTTGTGCCCAGCTGCTGCCATGGGAGACAAACACCCTAAAAATCATGATGCATGTTTTCCCGGGTAAAGCATACGGGCAGTAATCTACAGGCTGGGCACATGGCAGGGCTTAGAAGGGAAGGTGCGGCATACGGCATGATGTATACGCTGTGCGTCAGGGTAACAACAGGGTACTCTAAAAATCCAGGGATGTATGATAAATTCGTGAGCAATCTTTCATACGTAACCCTAGTTTTTCTGGGCATGTCTCACAGTGATGAATGGTGTCCTTCCGAATGCCATTTTTGGAGCACACCCTGCACCTCTTGTGACCTTCCTTTCTGGCTGTTTGGGGAACTACTCCTGGAAAGTGCTGCCCTGGTACAATACGTGATGTGGCCTCACTTCCAGATGTGCTAGCACTCCCCCCTTCCTGGTCTCCAAAAAGAAAGTACTTTATTACCACCTCTTGAAATTCCAGGAAAGTTCCCCTCTGGCCGGCATATCGATGCAGCACGAAAGCATTATACAATGCCATCTGCATGATGTGCACGGCCAGCTTCTTGTACCACACCCTCGACTTCCGCATGGCATTGTACGGCTGAAGCACCTGGACAGACAAGTCCACCCCTCCCATGTATTTGTTATAATCTAAAATACAGTCTGGCTTGGGGGTTTCTGTACTGGCACCTCGTACTGGGACAGGGGTGGTGGTGTGCTCATGTATTGTGGTTAATACAAGGACCTCTCTCTTGTCCTTGTACTTAACACACAATACAGAGTCGCTGCATAGTGCCCTGCTTTCGTGCCTTTTAAGTTTTTGCCCAAGCAGCGACTTAGGGAGACCTCTCTGATTTCTGCGTACAGTGCCGCATGCCGCAGTATTTCTGGAAGAGAGGCACTTGAACAGGGTGGTGCTGGTGTAGAAATTGTCCAGGTAGAGGTGGTAGCCCTGGTCCAGCAGTGGGTGCACTAAATCCCACACTATCTTCCCTGTAACACCCAGGAAAGGGGGGCATTCTGGGGGCACTATAGTGGAGTCCTTCCCTTCATATACCCTGAACTTGTATGTGTACCCTGATGAACTTTCGCACAGCTTATACATGTTCACACCACACCTTGCCCTCTTATTGGGCAGGTACTGGCGGAATTGAAGTCTCCCTTTGGATTGTACCAGGGACTCGTCTGGTACAGGGTATATGCCTGGGCAAACTTGGCACTAAAATGATCTAATATAGGCCTGACCTTAAATAACCGATCATAACTGGGGTCACCTCTGGGTGGGCACTGTGTGTTGTCAGTGTAGTGCAAAAACTTATGGATGGCTTCAAAGCGCATCCTGCTCATTGCCATGCGGAACATAGGGGTGTGGTACAGTATATCTGTGCTCCAGTAGTCCCTGATTGAAGGCTTCTTTACTATCCCCATAAGGAGTATTATGCCCCAGGCGCTTCTCCGGCAGAAGTCCCAGGCGCTTCTCCGGCAGAAGTCCCAGGCGCTTCTCCGGCAGAAGTCCCAGGCGCTTCTCCGGCAGAAGTCCCAGGCGCTTCTCCGGCAGAAGTCCCAGGCACCCTACGGCGCCTTCCAGGTCACTGAATGATAGGTAAAAGGGGACATCATCCCCACTAGCTGACTTGGGGTCAGAGACAAGCATGTTATATGCCTCCAACACGGTGTACGTCTTCTGAGACATTGCACACAAAAAAAACTAGAACTAGAAAAATTAGATAATGTGCACCAAACTACACGGATAAACTGTCTAGCAGGCACAAAAAAAAAAAATATATAATGCACACCAAACTACACGGACAAGCCGCACAGATGGCACACACAAAAAATAATGTGCACCAAACTACACGGACAAGCCGCACAGATAGCACACACAAAAAAAAAGGTAATGCACACCAAACTACACGGACAAGCCGCACAGATGGCACACACAAAAAATAATGCGCACCAAACTACACGGACAAGCCGCACAGATAGCACACAGAAAAATAATGTGCACTAAACTACACGGACAAGCCGCACAGATAGCAAACAAAAAAAAAAGATAATGCACACCAAACCACATGGACCAGCCGCACAGATGGCACACACAAAAAATAGCTAAGTGCACCCAACTACGAGTACACCTACGGCGCTCTGGAAAAAAATATTACCAGGCACCGAAAAAAACCTTATGTTCACCGCGCAAAAAGGCGCTACAAATGCAACTAGCTTGCCCTAAGACTGTGAAGCGCTATTCACACAGCGCACTGAAAAGTGCGTCCAGTGCAGAACAACGCTAACACAGTGCACTGAAAAGTGCGTTTGGGTTCAGAAGGGAGAGACAGGGAAAACGGAAGACACGTGGGATCACACAGGGAACACACAGGAAAAAACAGATATGGATAGGGATTTGTAGGGAACAATAGGGATCAGATAAGGATCAGAACACTATTTATAGTGTAAAAGTGTATTTTGGTGCACACAGTAACGCTCTTTCCTCTCTCCAGCGATACCAAACCAAAATGGTGCCGCTGGAGGAAGAGGAAAGGGCTAAAAGTAAGTTTTTTAGCCTAAAATCGATGTAATTGGCCAGTCAGGTTTGACTGGCCAATCACGGCGATCGGCAGGCGGGACCGATTTGATTGGTCGGGTGACGGAGACAGGAACTCCTCCTGCCTCTGTCACCCAAATCTCATCCCGATGTCACCACGTCTCGCGACGTGGTGACAAATCTAAAATAGTATGCGCTTGCGCAGTAGCTGTACTGCGCTGAGCGCCAATAGTGGGAAGCTGCGCAGTACAGCTACGGCGCGGAGCGCTAAGGGGTTAAAAAAGGTGTCAAGTCTACATTTTGTCCCCCCTTGTCTGACGGCTCTCACCTTCATTTCTTTTGCCAACGTGTGAAGGAAGATGTTAGAGCATTGGTTTATCTTCATATCCCTAGTAATCTAACCCTGGGCGAATTTTCTGCCCTACATTGGCTGAAGTCCCGAGGGGATATAATTATTAAGCCGTCAGACAAGGGGGGCAATGTAGTTATTATGACCTGGGAATACTATAAAATGGAGGCCAATAGACAGCTAGGAGATTCTCTTAGCCGCCAACCCTACCTTGAGATACCAGACCTTCCTAAAGAAAAGTGTGGAATGCGGTGTTCTATCTTAGCAAATTGCCAAAAAATTGCTACCCGAGAGTTCTAGATACCCGGTCTGGTATTTCTTGCCAAGGGTACATAAATCTTTATCTACTCCTACCGGTTGACTCATAGTCGCCAGGATCGGCTCATAGACTGAATCCCTATCCCAGGACCTGGATTGGCTCCTCCGTTCCCTCCTCCAGGAAGTCCCTTCCTACTTAAAAGACACAAATCCGTTTTTAAAAGTCGTGAAAGAAATCCGTTGGAGGGATAGTTACACCTTGGCTTCCATTGACGTAGAGAGTCTCTACGCCCGCATCCCACAAGATCGGGGGGTGCAGTGCATTCATGTTATACTAACCAATGCACAAAAAAGCACTGAGTTTGTTGACTTTGTATGTGAGGGGTTAAGAGTTGTGCTATCCCACAACGCCTTCATGTTCGATGACAAATGGTTTGTCCAGAGAACTGGTATGGTCTGTGGCGTGTACCCTTGCCAATTTATTTCTCGTGTTTCGAGAGCCGTTACATCTTTTCCCTGGATAATCCCTTTGTCTCAAACTTGAAGGCGTTCCACAGATTTGTGGACGATATTTTTATCGTTTGGGAGGGTACTCATACCCAGTTCCTAGATTTTGTTGAATTTTTAAATACCAATAACCATATGAACATGCGGTTTACTGCAGTATATGGGGAAAAAGAATTGGACTTTCTGGACGTCAAGGCTAGGGAAGAGAGTTGTGCACGGTGGCTTTTCGTAAACACACTGAAACCAACTCACTCCTTCATTTCAACAGCTTCCATCCGTCTCCTACAAAGAGAGGGCTTCCTTATAGTCAAATATTACGACTTAGCCCAATTTAAAATACAGGCTAAAGGGTCGCTTACTGGATAGGGGGTATGCGGAGAAATTATTTCGAGAGGCTTATGATAGAGTCCTGGTATTACATCAGGAAGAGTTACTGTGGCCAAAAAATGGGGTAGAAGAAGTACTCAGGGGGATACTGAAAAACATGTACGTAATAATAATAGCGACAGGGAGAGATTTGTTTTCTCGTTTCTAATACAGTCCCTGTGATAAAATCATTTGGGATGCTATCGTTAAGAATTGGGGTATTCTTAGGAAGGACCCCCAACTTCAGGACATTACTACAACACGCCCCTGCATTGCCTTTAGACATTCCCCCACAATTAGAAGTGCCCTTGGTTAAAAGCAGATTTCATCCCCCCAAGTCTACATGGTTAGAAAAAAGGGACCCCTATAGGTAACTTAAATGTTGCTCCTGCAGTTGCTGTAGCTTTAATAGCCAACTCAAATGGATCGAATTTGGGGGACAAACGCAGAAAGTTTAGTCTTATCTCTTGCAAATCTACATACGTTGTATATATAATTTTTTGTCCCTGCGATTTTTTTCTATATTGGCAAGACGATACGGAGGTTATATGTACGATTTAAAGAGCATCAGAGGTCAATTAGGACTGGTAATGGTTGCCCACGATTTGATTGTACATGTGAGAACATGCCATGGTGGCAGCCCCAATATCCTAAAATTCTCAGGTATTGAAACAGTGGCCGTGGATCCACTAGAAGGTAATATAAATCAAACTCTTATGCAACGAGAAAGTAGATATATTATTAGATTTGAAGCCATGGGCGCACTAGGTATAAACACAGGAATGACCTTAGCGGTTTCCTGTAATTTGTTTGTTACCTCGGTGTTAATGTGAGAGTTGAGGACACTTGTACAATTATGAGGTAGTAGATATTCACTTCTCTTGTCCTAAAATGTGCAATAATAGAATGTCGCTCATGTAATCGCTTTAATTCCTGCAACCTTTTGTAACTAGTTATCTATGCATAGCTGTAATTTGATACACTTTGTATTTGTTTTTAAACTGTTATGTTTTACACGTTTTAATGTGGTGTAAACTTACCTGCTTACCATCACTGTTTGTTTACGCTGCTCCCTTGGCAACATCCGGTGGCCACGACGCATAAATCAGGTGTGTCGTGGACCGGATGACGTCAACGTCTTGAAGATGCGCTAGCAAAACGGCCCGTCGCCATCAGGCTCCAGTGTTATCCCTGTACTGCACAGTCTTTTGAATAAAGAAGTTCCACACAAGTGGTGAGTGCCGCCTTCTCTTTCTTTGCTGGAATGCCAAGAGTCACTGCTAACATTTAAAAGGCTGGACATTGTACCTGCTTCCCTCCCTAATAAGGCGTCGTTTTTTATAGACCATCTACCACCACGATGAAAGACTGTATACTAATAAGACTATGGGGCTCCATTAACAACTATGGAGCCTGGAGCCCTTCAAGTTCATTTGCATACATACCTTCATCCTGGTGGTAGATGCCTTTTAATAAACACCAAGAGGCATTGTTGCCTAGGCTATTTCAGGTAGTCCAGGAGTCTAATACACATGGGTCACTTCCACCATCTATGCATGAAGCTATACTAGCCCTGATTCCAGGACCGTCCAATATACTTACTTCTGGTAGACATCGAGATATTAACTAAAGCATTCAATAACTTCTGGGTATCATGCTGGATACAACCACTTCCATTAATAAATGTAGGTTTCATCTAAACATCCAGGCAGAGAATGGGGGGGGGGGGGAAGAGGTCCACTCCCTCGATGCTGCCAAAGACAGCCTCGAGTGGAATTTTTTTTAAGGGCTGTAGGGTTAGGGTTCAGGCCTCAATTTACTACGTGGGTCAAATTGCAACTCTCATGCATTTGAAATGGAGAGGTGGATGAGGCAGGGCTGCCCATTATCCCTTTTCCTGTTTATATTAGCAACTGAGCCTTTAGTGGCAGTGCTTAGGAATTCCCCAGAGCTCCAGGGATTTAAGGGAGAGGATAGAAAGGAATGCGTTTCCCTTAGGTGACACTCATAGATCTCTTACAGGAATCATGAATATTATTTGCACCTTTGGATCCTCTTCTGAGATTACTATAAACTATGACAAATCAGTTCTACTACCTCTAGACCCAATCCTCTTAACCCCAAGACTCTGGGCTCTTTGCAGGTGGTGTCTCAGATCAAATAATTAGGGATAATAGTGACCCGTCACCCAGCAGACTACATAAAATATAACCGGGAACCGCTGATCTCTTGCTTCCTTGATAAAATTGTAACATGGTGTAAACTACCACTTTCCCAGGTATGTAGAAGGAACTTAATTAAAATTGTTCTAATGCCACAACTCTTATAATATCCTACATAACTCCACGATCTGAATAGTGCAGACATACTTCCATAGAATTCAGGGCCTGTTCTGTAAATTGATCTGGAAAGGACAACATGTACAAATCAGTTTAGGAACACTCCAGAGATAAAGATGAGGTAGGTTTAGCGATTTCCAAGCCATGGTAGTATTTTCTAGCTTCACAAATTAAACACTTTGCTGGATGGGGGAGAGGGGATGGGGTAAACTCTGCTGGTAGATTGCTGTTAAAGATATTACACTGGACTCAGACGCCATCTTACGTATTGTTGGACATTTTAAAGATTCAGTATTCATTTCATATAACTTTGTGTAGTGATAACTAAGTTTGGGTGTTTCCCTCAGCAAACAAAGGTTTAGTGCTCACTAGCAGCACCTAGTGGAAGGTATCCAGGCAAGCACCTGGGAAGTTTCAGTATTTGCATGTAGCCAATAGTATTAGACTCCTTTGTGTGCTTACATCCAATAGTGTTACATTTCCTGGGTAAGAACACCCAATTATAGTTGCTGCTTTTCTAATTACACGCCTTATGTAAAGTGCCTTATGGTTTTCTATAAATGTCCGTCCCTCAATAAACCTATCAGTCTTGTTGCTAACTTCCTGCAAGGACAGGTCTTGTCTTTCAAGTTAGTCACATTCCAGCGCTGGACACACTCATTTAATTTGAAAGTCACCTTACAATGATTAGGGGTTTGAGCCCCAGATATCAATCTATAAGATTGCTTATGTCCAGGACAGGTTTCCTACCCTCACTGATGCTCAAGAAGCAAACTTTGGAGGTGATCCACTAAGCTGCAAGCCAACACTAGTTCTTAGGAGAAAGATTTGGACTTAGGTGAGAGCTATTCTAGGGGTCTCTAGGTTTACTTTGTACAGCCTTTTGTGGCAAAAGCCTGCCATTTCTATAGACTTTTCACCTAGAAGGGTTTTCCCTATGGGAGGCTAAAGTGGTCCTTACCATAGATTTATGTTACAATGGCATAGGAAAAAATGTTTAAGGAACTGCATACGATTTATCTCCCCCAAACGTGGTTTTTCCAAAGGTCTGTGCATGGTATGCACATTAGGTTGTGGTACTAATGAATAAATCAATACAGGATGTATATATTAAATGCCGTGCTGACTGAGAAAGAGATATTGGACCTATCACAGATGAACAATGATCAAACCAAAAAAATTGTGTGAACGCTGTCTCCCAGTGATTCCCATAGGATGTCCTATCTACTTATGTTACATAGAGCTGATAAATCACCACAATCGCGGTAACATAATGTCTAACTGTCCAAAATGTGGAACAGAAGCAGCAGGCATCCTACATATGATGTGGGAGTGTAGGAAATTAGAGACCCTTTGGAAAGGAGAACTACCGGATCGAGTGTTGGGTAAACAGAATACTATAACGCAATACGATAGGGATTCAGCTAACTTTTTACCATATTCAGAAAACGATTGCAGTGCAGTTGATAAGGCTGTCAGTAAGGGATAGAATGAATAGTGTACCCAGGCTGGACTATGGTTCATACCTGAAACATAACTGTATATTATTTGATAAATTTTAAAAAATATAAGGGATGGACCAACCGGGATTACCATTGCAACCTCTGATACACCTCAGGTCGAGTCTAGAATATCAAATTTCTCTTACTCTAGAGCAGTGATTTTCAACCAGTGTGCCACGACACATGGTCGGGTGTGCCACGGGGAAAGTTCCCCAAACTATGGTACCCCTTTGTTTTGTTTCCCGGCAATGCGAAGTCACGGCTTCTAACAATGTAGGAGACTTGTACAATAACACGTGCAAGTTTTAAACCTCGCGTGAAAAAACGACATCACCGAGGCCGGCCCATCATCCTGAGAGCAGAGAGACTCTCTCATTTGCCCACCGCCAAGGTAATGCCCACCAATAATGCTGACTATATGAGCTTTTGCCTGAGTATATGAACTGTTGGCAGAAAACTCAGCATATGAGCTGATACTTTTAGTACTCCAGCAGTATACTGCATATAACAATGAGAAATGTAAAATAAGAAATACTATAGTCATGAGGCTGGAGTACTACAAGTACCAGCTCCTATGCTGAGTATATGAGCTGGCACTTGTACTCTGGCCTCATGGCCATAGTACTTCTCATTGTACCCCTTTATTTTGCAGTATATGAGCCACATAATAATCTGTTGAGGAAGTGTGTCTTTCCACCATTCCTGCCAGGATATCCCTTTTGTGTTTATCGAAACAGGCCCAGGTTTCACACTGAGTAAAATAAATTTAGAATCTATATTATTAACTATATGTATAATATTAGTGTCATTTTAGTGTATTTTGTGCTATTTTGGTTGGTGGTATGCCCCAGGATTTTCTAAGTATAAAAAGTGTGCCGCGGCTCAAAAAAGGTTGAAAATCACTGCTCTAGAGGTTAGCTGTATATCTAGAGGTTATGGAGGCCGATATTTATTAGGTGCATTATTTTCCTAAGTCGGGATTACATTAACTATGGGAGCTAACTGGGATGGTTGGGTGAGGGGATGGCATTATTGTGTTCCCGTTTTTCTTTTGCTTTGAAATTGGCCTAAGAGAGGCTATTTTCTGTATTATACATTTATACAATATACAACATAATTGCTCGACTTAACTGTATGTTTCAGTGTCTTACCATAAAAACAAAAAAATACATATTTTATAATAAATATACACACATACACATATATACATACACACACACACACACACACACACACATAAATACACATACACACACACATTAACACACAAATACACACTCACCGGCCACTTTATTAGGTACACCTGTCCAACTGCTCGTTAACACTTAATTTCTAATCAGCCAATCACATGGCGGCAACTCAGTGCATTTAGGCATGTAGACATGGTCAAGACAATCTCCTGCAGTTCAAACTGAGCATCAGTATGGGGAAGAAAGGTGATTTGAGTGCCTTTGAACGTGGCATGGTTGTTGGTGCCAGAAGGGCTGGTCTGAGTATTTCAGAAACTGCTGATCTACTGGGATTTTCACGCACAACCATCTCTAGGGTTTACAGAGAATGGTCCGAAAAAGAAAAAACATCCAGTGAGCGCCAGTTCTGTGGGCGGAAATGCCTAGTTGATGCCAGAGGTCAGAGGAGAATGGGCAGACTGGTTCGAGCTGATAGAAAGGCAACTGTGACTCAAATCGCCACCCGTTACAATCAAGGTAGGCAGAAGAGCATCACTGAACGCACAGTACATCGAACTATGAGGCAGATGGGCTACAGCAGCAGAAGACCACACCGGGTGCCACTCCTTTCAGCTAAGAACAGGAAACTGAGGCTACAATTTGCACAAGCTCATCGAAATTGGACAGTAGAAGATTGGAAAAATGTTGCCTGGTCTGATGAGTCTCGATTTCTGCTGCGACATTCGGATGGTAGGGTCAGAATTTGGCGTCAACAACATGAAAGCATGGATCCATCCTGCCTTGTATCAACGGTTCAGGCTGATGGTGGTGGTGTCATGGTGTGGGGAATATTTTCTTGGCACTCTTTGGGCCCCTTGGTACCAATTGAGCATCGTTGCAACGCCACAGCCTAAATGAGTATTGTTGGTGACCATGTCCATCCCTTTATGACCACAATGTACCCAACATCTGATGGCTACTTTCAGCAGGATAATGCGCCATGTAATAAAGCTGGAATCATCTCAGACTGGTTTCTTGAACATGACAATGAGTTCACTGTACTCAAATGGCCTCCACAGTCACCAGATCTCAATCCAATAGAGCATCTTTGGGATGTGGTGGAAAAGGAGATTCGCATCATGGATGTGCAGCCGACAAATCTGCGGCAACTGTGTGATGCCATCATGTCAATATGGACCAAAATCTCTGAGGAATGCTTCCAGCACCTTGTTGAATCTATGCCACGAAGAATTGAGGCAGTTCTGAAGGCAAAAGGGGGTCCAACCCGTTACTAGCATGGTGAACCTAATAAAGTGGCCGGTGAGTGTATGTGTATATGTGTATATATATATATATATGTGTATGTATGTGTATATATGTATGTATGTGTATATATGTATGTATGTGTATATATGTATGTATGTATGTATGTATGTGTGTATATATATATATGTATGTATGTATATATGTATGCATCCCCTGACGAAGCCCGTGCGCCGGGCGATACGCGTGGGGCATCCCTGCTCTCCCCAGCTCCATCTTCATCACACGGTAATATCATACTTTGCATACTCCCATCTTGCCTCTGGAATTTTCCTTTGTGTTTTTTAACCATTTTTCCATCCAGCATTGTATACCTCCATGTACTTATCAGTCGGCTAGTGTATCAATTTACTGTGTTGACGTGTTTGTATATGCATTTACTACTTCCATATATTTACTATCTATACTATATTATTTGCTTTTTCTATGCTGGGGAGTAGCTCTATTCTTGTTACCCTCTGTGACAGGGTTTTTTAATTGTTTTTAGCATTCACTCTTGATCCAAATAAAATTTGTTATATATTTCTACCCGTATACTCTGCCTTTTGCTCTTTTGTACATACACACACACACACATACATATATATACACACACACACACATATATATATACACACACACACATATAACATGCTGCCCGATAGCCTCAATAAACATTACTTAGATATGTAAATTCGTGGGTATGTTAACAATTTTTGTGCGGCCCGAGTTATACTGTGCAAAATAATCCATTATTAAACCTGATGCGAAGGTCTATGACTTTTCTGCTCAATGATTGAACCTATGTAGAATTATGTATAAATAAACATCAACACTACTATTATGCGCCTACTAGACTGTACTTGTTATGTTCTGGTCCCGTATGATGCTGCCCCCTGCTCCAGCATTTGGACTCAACTGAGCACAGATTTATCAAGCACCCAGCCTCTGAAAGCGTCTAAGAATATAAATTTCCTAGCTTTACTTAGACCATAGAGTCAATCCAATTAACAGCTACTAGTTACTTGCGTTTACATTTCTACCATGTGTGCTCATGCCAATAAACTTTGAAAGTTGATCGGAGCGGCCAGAGAGTGAGTGTGATTAGGTACCCTCGATATAGCACCGTATTCTAGGCATGCGGCAATGGAAAATATGATGAGCTTTTCGCATAATGATGCACTTAGCCCAGCATTGAATACGAGACTCCCTATCGATGCTGTGTATCTAGCTGACCCCTCTGCAACAGTGGATTGCAGAAGCCTGCTCGGCTTCTTCAGGACTGAACTTGATGCAACGGTGCTCACGCAGTGCTACCATACTGCACATTTGTGAACCGATGCTGGGCAGCCAGGAAGACTCGGGGAGTCCGCAAACAGGCCTCTAAATAGAAAATCACCATTCTGCATGACCTCTGCTCGAGCACAGCACACCAATCTTCTCTCCCACTAGGTGGTTCTTTCTTATCTCCTTAGAAATACAACATGGAGTCCCGAACCAGGACTGATAGACAGGTTGGGCTCTGTATCTGTGAAATGCTGTGACTTTTGTTAATAAAGTGAAATTAGAGAATGTGTTATTTGGTTACCTGAGTACATTTAAGAAACTTGTCTTGTGAGAGCAACCCCTTAAGCTCTTTGCTCTGAGCCCTTCATTATTTTAGCCTATGTGGTATTGTACATAAAAAAATAATAACATTCTAACTTCTAAGGCACAAAGCTGGTGATACAACCCTAATTGGCACAGAAAACTGCAGAACTTAGAAAAACTTAAAGGGATATTCCAGGAATAGCACATCTGATACAAAAAACATGTATGTAAATTCTCATACAGACCGTTAAATTGTTGCTTTAGATTTGCTACAATTTAGCTTTATTAAGAAGGTAGACATTGTGGGAGCTATCTCGAGGATGACTGCCACTCGGAGACAACGCCTCTTGTGTGGATCCCTGCAGTTCGCAGTAACAGTGCCCCACTTTCTTTCCTGTTACCATAGTGTATGATGTGTAATGCCCCATCCACTGGAAATTACCCATCAGATGGTGTTCGCCACAACACAGTATTTACTGACAAGCAACGACTAAAACAGACATGTGACCAGAGCATCTTCTGCCCTGATAAAGGGCCGAGTTGCATTTTAATTTTTATTGTAGTGAATGCCACAGACATTTATCTGCTAAGGGCAGCAAATTTATAAATTTACAACAATTAGATATTCGTTTATATTTAAATATAAATTGCGTTATTGCGGAGTATATGATAAGACGACCCTGGTGTAAAGACGACCCCCCCTACTTTCCTGTTAAAAATATAGAGTTTTAAGATAGATTCAACGGATAAGACTACCCCTGGTTGACAACCGGGCATCCAAAAAATCACCCGGTTTTTAAAAATTAAAAAAAAAAAAAACGAGATTTGAATTTAACATGGTCCTTTTTTTAATGTTAAATTCTTATGACATGCAGTATTGCAGGACAAGTGCGCTCTAAACAATAACGCATTACAAACAACAACATTACCCTCGGATGCATTTAAAAACATTGAACACTCCTCACCAGTAGCAATAATAATGCCCCACCTCACAGTATCCATAATTAATGTCCCCATCTACCAGTAGCCATAATTAATGTCCCCCTCACCCAGGATCCATAATTAAGTTGCCCCCATTACCAGTAGGCCATAATTAATTGTCCCCCATTACCAGTAGCCATTAATTAATTGTCCCCCATTCTCCAGTAGCCATAATTAATGCCCCAACCCACCAGTAGCCATAATAATGCCCCCACCCACCAGTAGCCTAATTAATGCCCCCACCCACCAGTAGCCATAATTAATGCCCCCACCACAGTATGCCATAATTAATGTCCCCCACTCACCAGTAGCCAATAATAAGTTCCCTTCCCTCAACCAGTAGCCAGAATTAATGTCCCCCCTCACCAGGTTAGCCAAAGTATGTCCCCCCCTCACCAGTAGCCATATTAATGTCCCCCCCTCACAGGTAGCCATAAGTAATGTCCCCCCTCACACCCCAGTTAGCCATAAGTAATGTCCCCCCCTCACCAGTAGCCATAATTAATGTCCCCCCATCACACAGTAGACATAATTAATGTCCCCCCCTCACCAGTAGCCATAATCAATGTCCCCAGCCCCCAGCAGTAGCGATAATTAAGCCCACCCGCCCCAGTAGCCATAATCAATTGATCCCCACCCCCAGCAGTAGATATAATCAATGTCCCCCCACCCCCCCGCAGTAGTAAGCCATGATAAGTCACCCCATCTACAGTAGCCCATAATTAATGTCCCCCCCTCACAGATCCATAAGTAAAGTCCCCCATCTACCAGTAGCCATAATCTAGTGCCCCCATCTACCAGTAGCCATAAATTAATTCACCCATCTACCAGTAGCCAGAATTAATGCCCCAACCCACCCAGTAGCCTAATTTCATGCCCCACCCACCAGTAGCCATAATGAATGCCTCCCCACCCACCAGTAGCCATAATTAATGCCCCCACCCAACAAGTAGCCATTAAATTATGCCCCCCCTCACCAGAGTAGCCATAATAATGTCCCCCCTCACCAGTAGCCAGAATAATGTCCCCCTCACAGTAGGCCATAATAAATTGTCCCCCCCTCACCGTAGCCAGAATTAAGTCCCCCCTCACAGTACCATAATTTAATGTCCCCCCCTCACCAGTAGCCATAATTATGTCCCCCGCTCACCAGTAGCCATAATTCATGTCACCCCCCTCACCAGTAGCCCATTAATTAATGTCCCCCCCTCACAGTAGCCATTAAATTAATGTCCCCCCCCTCAACAGTAGCCATAATTAATGTCCCCCCCTCACCAGTAGCCCATAATTAATGTCCCCCCCTCACCAGTAGCCATAATAATGTCCCCCCCTCACCAGTAGCCATAATCAATGTCCCCACCCCCAGCATTAGCTTAATTAATGTCCCCCCCTCCACCAGTAAGCCTATATCAATGTCCCACCCCAGCAGTAGCTATAATCAATGTCCCCACCCCAGAGTAAGTAGCATGATTAATGTCCCCCATAGGTAATATTCCCCCCCCCCCCCCAATAGCCATTCCTACTTTCACCTATGCCCCCCCCCCAAATAGAAAACAGGGCCCATAGATTTAAGCAAAAATGAAAAATAAAACTTACCAAGGTTATTTCCGCTCCTCTTTGCACGGCCCTCTCTCTCTTTAAGATCGCGCAGGGCGACGGCTGATGACGCGTCACTTGCCAGGTCAGTGCCGGGTTCATAGACCTCAGCAGACCCGGCGCAGGGCAGGCGCGTCAGTAAGGGCCTGGGCGGCGTCGATGGATGAGGTGGGTGGGAAGGGTTGGGTGGGAAGGTGTGGTGGGACGGGGCGTTTCGGGGGCCGTTCAAATTTTGTAAATTGGGACAGCTCCGGGCCCTCCTGATCCAGCGCACGGACCAGATGCAAGAACATCGTGCGCTTGTAAGGGAAAGGCCCGCGGTGTCCAAACATCTGCCCGCTTGTGCTGCGCCGAGTTCTCAGCGCAGCACAGGGGTCAGGGTTGCGGGGCCTCACGGGGGTAAAGCGATCGGTACGCCAATGTTTGAGGCTGCCGCAGCACCGCTGCTAGCACCGATCGCGGGTGTTACCGGTAAGCCTTTGCTGCAATATGCAGGCAAAGACTTACCGGCTATGAGAGGGGATCAACCCGTGAAGCCCTCTCCATTAAGCGCGACACGCCCGCCGCCGTATAAGACGATTCCGGCGTATAGGACGACCCCAGAGAAGACAGAAGCTTTTTCTGCTTCAAAAGTCGTCTATACGCCGGTATATACGGTTATTGCGTTTTTCTGGATACTCCTTTGTTTTTTTTTTCGAAGATGAACCAGCCATCGCCCATTATGTTTGAAAAGCAGTCTTGCCTTCCAAGCTCCCTACCGTAGTTCCAAAAACTGTGAGGTATTGCTATTTTAGGAGAAAAAAATTTAAACAAATTGTGCTAAGTGTGTTTTATTGCATAGTATCTAGGTCTAGCATTTTGTACGTCAGCCCAGATTTTGGAAATACAGAAAAAGACAGAAACTTTAGCTTACCAGGACCACCATGTGGAATAAACAAGTACGTTTTTTTTATTCACTTGAAATATCAAAGGGCGGCCATTTTTTTGTACTATAATATTAATATAATATATATATTTCATTTTATAAAACTAAACTGAGTCTGCGCACTGAGTGCAAGGCCCGTTTATTGTCACATGAAGTAAGAAGAGGACCGCCAGGGGCGGCAGGAAGGTGATGAAACTCTGTTTATTTTTTTTGTGTTGTGCAGGGCATCTGAGGGTTGGCTAATATACTACACGGGGGGGCTGGCTATATACTACCCACGGGGGTGGCTGGCTATAGAATAACGAGGCGGGCGGGTTGGGCTGGCTATATATACTAAATGGGACCGGCTTTTCTAGCTTTATTACAGGGGGCTGGTTATTATACTGCAGGGGGCTGCGTTATATCCTGCAGGGGGCGGCTGGCTGGCCATGTGCTGCTCTGGGGGGGGGGCTGGCTGGCATTGTTCTGCTACTGGGGGGGGGGGGCTGGCGGGCCATGTGACTGCTACTGGGGGGGGGGCTTGGCTGGCCATGGCCTGATACTGGGGGGAGGGCTGGCTCGGCCATGTGATGTACTGGGGGGGGGGGCTGGCTGGCCATATGGTGCTACATGGGGGGGGGGCTGGCTGGCATATGTGCTAACTGGGGGGGGGGGCTGGCTGGCAAGCTACCGGCGGCTCCTGGCTTTATACAAGGGGCTCACTAGCTGGCTTTACTTGGGGGGAGGCTATGTGAACAATTCATTTTCAGCCTCAAGGCCTTATACTCGGACGTCAAAGGTTTTCACAGTTTTGGTGGTTAAAAATTCGGCTTCTCCGGCTTATACTTGGGTCGGCTACTTACTCAAGTATATAAGTATATTATGTTACTGACAGATATATTGACCTAAGGAAGTGCTCAGCACTAGTGAAAAAGTTGCATAGTATTATGGAATAAACTGTTAAATAAGACTGGTTCTCACCGTTATCCTCTTGGCAGCAGTAGAAGAATTTTCTGGTATAGTAAAAAAGGACCCTGGGAGGAGAACAACTAGCTGTAGGCCCTAGCATTGTATGCTTTTAACAAAAAGCCTCAAAGCAGGGCATTGGAGTCCAGTTTAAGCCAAACCTCAGACTCTCGATTTCCCCAAATTTCAAACTCGGATCCGCTACACTAAAAATAATCCTTTGACTTACGACTATTCCTGGGTTACTCTAGGCAGGGCTTGTGACACCAATGCAGGCATTCCTTCCATGTACCTTATTCCTCTAATCTATAGCAGAGAGCTTTATTCCCAGAGCATGTCCTAAAGTGCAACCACCACACATCATATCCAATAAAAAAAGGGGGCGCAGAGGGCACCAAGGCCAATGCAGACTGTCAAGCCATGAGTTGCAGTCTTAAATTTTTTTGGGGGGAATGTGTAACTGTAAAATAATTGTATTGGAAAGTGCTAATTGGTGTCGGAGACTGGAGAGCAGTGAGTACAGTTGAGAAGTAAGCTCTCGCTGATCCCAGGTAACTCTCCTGCAGCTCCGCTCCCCCTGTTCTGACTGATTGCTGGTTATATTCGTCAAGGTCACGACCTAGAGCAGACAACGCCAGGCATAGGGCCCAGGAGAGTGGTAAGTTATTTGTAAGCTCTACTGCTCCTGGGTCCTTTCCTGCTTCCGGTTCTGGATGGCTGCCGGATTAAACCAGTATGGGACACAGTCTTATTTGCGAGGGGAAGGGGGGGTTTCTATTTCGGGAAACCAACTATTAGTGTTATGCTCTGGGTTCTCAGTATTTTAAGGCCTTACATGTGGTCACCAGTACTATATATTTGCTCTGGGGGTCTGCCACTACTTGTTGTCTCTAGGGCAGGATTTTTTCTGAGGCGATTAATCATTGCTCTCCTGTGGGTTATTTATAAATTTTGGGACATTTTGTGATGTGATGTGCTGTGTTGTTTGTGCCATTCTTTTTTTTTTATGGTGGTGCTGTGAAATTATGGGCCCCATCAAAGGTGAAACAGATAGGACAATGGGATTATCTTTTAAAAATACATTTGTTTTTCTTTCCTTCTCTGTAGAAAACTGTGGTGCAGAAAATCAAAATAGAAAAGACCCTGCTACATCAGATTAAAATGTGAGATTTGTTTTTACATACCAAACTTATTGTATTTCTGTCCCGGATAGTGTATGTTCAGTGTATTACAGACCAACTGAATTGGAGTAAAGCATAGCCACTACAGGAGCGTAAGGGTCGCTTTCGGTTCCCTTCACGTTATATCTGCAGAAATCATCCTTTGTGTGTATTTAAAGGAAGATACCATTCAGTTAAAGTAAAAAACAATTACAATACTCGCCTGTCCTCTCCTCATCTGATCCCGACTGCTGTTTTCTGTAATTTGGAAACACCCCGCTTCAAAGTGTAAAGAGACCAAGCCCCAACATCAGGATTAAGAGGCGTGGTAGGTGAAGTATGTAGGCTTGTTTTTGCTTTTTGAACTTAGAGCTCCTACCCTTTATACCATGTAAGAGTATACTTTGCTGCACTGGCAAATATATAATATGCATGGCAATCTTAAAAAGCATTGGTAGTTGGGCTTATAAAAATAATAGTAATGGAGGGTTCATGTTGAGTTGTGACCATCGTTTTGTGAACGAGCCTTACTCATGCATTTCACATATACACTGAAGTATTTGTAAAAGCTTAAAAATTTTTTATCACAATGTTTAGGGGAAATGTAATGCCAAAACTTTGAATTATGCAGTATGTTAAGTATTTTGAAGAACGTAAAAAATTAACACTGTGAATATATGCCTCATTTGAAAGACTGGTTGTTTGTTGTTGTGTTTGTTA
Organism: Engystomops pustulosus; assembly: GCA_019512145.1. Taxonomy (NCBI): domain Eukaryota; kingdom Metazoa; phylum Chordata; class Amphibia; order Anura; family Leptodactylidae; genus Engystomops; species Engystomops pustulosus. The sequence goes on from CM033645.1 coordinate 113,084,818, forward strand.
CTCTATACAGGCAAATTAAATCGAAACCCAAGAAATTAAGGTAGCCCCGATTTTTATTTTTGTAGTAAGAAGACTGTAAAATGTAAAAACTAGCACAATTGTCATAGTAACAATATATATGAATTAATAGTTGCACATCTTTCACATGGTTTGCTACAGTAGTGCCTTTATACACTTATAAGATGAGGTACGGTTTAGATCGCTCATTGGGGCATCTGATGTTGGGTATCAAAAACACTCTAAAAAATCTTTATCTCTGGCCGTTAGAAAAGATATTATTGGGAAGTTGCCACTATATTGTACGGTACAGCCATGGTGTGGAGATGGCAGTGACTCCAATAAGAGCTGTGTACATTTGCAACTGGTTTCAGCTGTAACTTAAAGGGAACCGTCACACACGGACCTCATTTTCACTAAAGACGATTGTAAAAGCCTATGACATTCGAAGTGCAAAAAATGCCTTTAGCCTTTTAAGCATTCCATACAAATAATGTGTGTTATAATCTCCAGGTGCATCCTGACAAATCTCGGGGTGAGTACAGGAGCTGAGCTTTGGTTGGAACCCATCAAGAAAACAACATGATTGTATGAGAGCTGCAGGGCGCCTCCGTCTTTGGCTCCTGTTACAGCTTTTCCCTCCCCCAATGATGTAGGGTACACAGGCTGTGACCCTCTGTGAAGCAGCAGGAGCTATACAGGGAGTACAAAAGTGGGGGCTAGATCCTGGGAGTGTGTGTAACACCGACAAGGCACTTTTTTTTTTTTTTTTTTTAAGTTGAATCCAAACCAAAGTCCAGCCACTGTGAATACCCCAGGATTTTGTCAGTGGCAAGTTAAGTTGAACCACACAAGTTGCATACTGCAATATTTAGAGAAAAAAGGACTGAGAGGCAGATGTGCACTGCAGGTGTAGGTAAGCTTCTGCAACCTGTCTTAGTGAAAAGAGGTCCCTGGTGACAGGTCACTTTTAAAGAGAACCGGCACACAGGGACCCCCAAACCATATAACCGTTAGATTTTAGAATTTTTATACATGTTCACTGATGTTCTATATACATGGGATAGATCCAAACATTTTCATAAAAAAAAAAGACCTAAAAATTCCTCGGTTCCAGTCATGGAGGCTTAACAGTATACAGTCAAGCTTTCTCCCATTGTAATAGGGTATTGTGTGTGATTTTTTTTTTTGGGGGGGGGGGGGGTGTCCCTGCGTTGACAGGTTGTTCTGTATTTTAAAAACTGAAACCAAGAAGATTGCATTGCTCAAATAGAACTGTATGAAAAACAAAAGAAGTCACAGGAGGGTACAGGAGGTTTATTTGTGTAAGTGCTATGAAAACATATTTTAAATTTTGGTATCCCTTTAATGGGCGTTAAGGGTAATACAACAACTTTTTGTTTTTCCTATGTATCTTTGTGAGTTGTGCCTTTGGGCGTTGTTTACGTTCTAGTAAGCACAAAGGACAACTGCCAACTCCACTGCTATTCCCTCTAAGCTATCAATAGCAATATTAGTTGTAAATTATTTTGTTCATAATCTTTCTGACATATATCTGTAGATTACGTTATAGAATGTAAAACTGAAAGTCCAATGGGACCACACTGGATTGGAAAATTCACAATAAAATCACATCTAATAAGGATCTATATATTTTCTGGTGTGAGTTTATCCCTCTGCATCTCGTAGCTGAATCTTTTATTATTATTATATACATAAACTTGTGTTAAACCTTTATACAATTCTATATATTTTATGACCCCCAAACAACTCTGTAGCACCTTATAAATCAAAATGTTTCTGATGAAATCATAATTTTGACGAGTACAATAAAATAGACTAATTTATATCACAGAAAGGGATGGTGTTATAAGGATACTAATAAAACTTAACCTCTTTAATACATTATTCTGAAAAAGTCAACAAGAAGTGTAAAAATACATGGCAATATGCAGTGGTTCTTAACCTTGTGTGAGGGTACCGAAACACCATTTTAATATGCACATCACCGAACTCATCTTTAGTTGATAAATGAAAGTGGTGGTCTTGACCTCTTGTGGCAGAGGCTCTTGAACCCCTGGATAACCGATCACAGAAACCCATAGAGCCACTGCAAAGTAATGAGTTCCATTTGGTGTCATGTTTGATCACCTGCCGGAATGTCAGTCAAGGGGAGTGGTTCTGGTTGTGGTAATGTGCCCTCTTCTGTATACTCGATAGATGGCCAACGGCCAAACTTCAAGGAAAAGCCACCAAATGTCAGCAGTGTACTGTTTGCAGAGGGAAACATTACAACGTTCTTGGATATATTATATTTAAAGGGAACCGTTCCTAATATACCTAATAAACAAGTTCCCCACTAACTTGTGCCCACACAGTTTTTACCTTAAAAAATGCAATAGTTACCCCCCAGAAAAAAGAAGTGTGTAAAAGTAAGCGCGACAAAACATTCAAACAAGGCAACGGTCACATTTGTTCAAAAACTAGTGCAGACTTGTAATTGCGCAGTTTGCTGTGGAAATGGTGGCAGTAGGTGCTAGATAAAACTGGCCCACAGTAGTCATTAAATCTGTCAGTGTTGCAACTTGTTCATTGTGAAGAATTAGTAGGGATCTGCCAATAATAAATGGTGCACAAACTAGGACTAAGCACTAACACTTAGGTGAACACCTTTTTCTGTCTTGTGGACACAGTGCAACCACAACACAAAACTGCTGCAGACCTTGTGCAAACGGGCTTTGAATTAATTGTGGTACTCCAATAGTCTACAACACTTGATATTCACCCTAGTATAGGTATTGGTTAATCATCAGGGACTGACTCAAAATACTTTGTTTGGGAATGCACTGTGTCTTAGGGGGCTAATTCCAAAACAACAGGACTAATTGTAAGGAGTCACAATCTAGGGGAGATAGGAGCGGAGTGGTGGTGTGGGAGGAGGCTCTTGAGGGAGAAAGACGAGAAAACTGATGCTAGGATTGGATGTAACGCCCTAAGGAAGACAGTATTGGTACCGGAAAGGCAGGTCCATTTTTGCCGTTTTGCGTCGGGATTAACCCCAACCGGACATTACAGCGATCATTATTTAAAGTTTTTCATGCTATCGTAGCTTGTAACTCATAGGATAATTTTATACTCAATAGTGTATTGAAGAAAAGGTTTTGCAATATAACCAGATAAAGGATCAATACAGAAACAAGAAGGAGACAGGTAACGGAAATGTACACACATTGAAATTGTGCTCTGCCTGCCATGACATCCCATACAATCTGTTGGCTGCTGAAACGTGAAGCATGACACTGTCCTCTTCAACTTCTACATTAAGTGTGACGGTTGGTCCAACCTATACCCAAATCAGTCGTGATACAAGTGATGCAGGGTGGGGTAGAAAGATACCATCTTAATTGTCAAAATTCCCCAATGTAAAATTCTTGATTGCTCTTTTTTTGTTTATTTTCATCTTCCAAACTTTTGAATAGTAAGGTGTCAGTTGTACCCCCAAACAATGTATGTGACAGTAAGCAGCCATATTAGCACAGGATAGTCACCCAAGCAAGCATTATATCATGGTACAGAGCGTAGATGTTCCGACTTGGTATGAATGTATGAAGGTAAAGTTGTCATACACTTTTATATAGACATGGAGACGTGATTCTGAGAACTTCTGTATCAAACTGGACCCTATGGGCCCCGACATCGCCCAGTAAGCGGACCGAAATTATGTATCTTGGTGCCCACGGGTGGCGTCGTAAGGCCGCTTTTGTTCTTTTAGTGCACAAGGGCAGTCTGTCACGGGACAGAAGCCGCCGTACTAGAGTTCGATGGCCGGAAAAACGGAGCTCGAAATGTATTGCAGGGGATGCGGAGACAACCGGCGCTCGCAATTGTATAAGGGCATGGAGAGGCACGGGATAAACCAAGCTGGGCCAGCGTCACCCTTCATACTGTGGCTAGAGCCACGGTAAGATGTCCCCAGCGGCTATCATTTTTTACAGACAACAGCGTACGAATGGAAAGTTACATGTGATACAATATAGAAATCATAGGCCATTATAGTAATATGGGCACATAGGACTTTAGCATGGAAAATCATTATAGACAGTTAGGTATTAATATGAGGCGAAGGTAATATTAGAAGGATGGAAATAATAAGTTATGGCGATCCATGTAAGTCTAGATTTTTACGTGACACACGGCGCAGAAGAAGTACTGTGTGTCTCTTCCCGCATCTCTGTATCTACAACTTGCGGCCCGGCGACTGTTTCACTAATCGTCGCCTACCAACCTTGTCCGTAAGTCAATCCCGACTGCCCCGGACCTCGGATTGTCTCATCTTGGGGCACCCGAAGGGATGGCGTACAGTAGGAACACACTCGATTACTCGAGCAGCCCTTCTTGCAGGGTAGCCCAACGCCAGTCGGACAGGAAATGCCTCCCTCCTGAATAGTCCGTGGGCGAGGACAACGGTCCCGCTGGCGACGAAGCAGATTTAGCAGGTCCGGAGCGATTTGACGGGCTACCCGCGGGAAACGCCTGGAGCAGCTTCGAAGCAGTCCGGGAAAGAGCCCAGACAGTGCCCGTGATCTAACCATAAAAAAGGTCACTCCCCGGACCCAAGATCTGAAGACCGCCCAAAGTCACACCTGCCCTCCACTCAACCCCCCGGGTCAGAGCAAAGGCACGTCGCAGAGGTAAGTCGCGAGGGGCCTTTACGATTTTAAAGACCAGCGAGGTCATAGAAACATGTGAGCTGTCCGCTAAAACTGAACAGTCTGGATTATGGGCCACTTATGAAAATTCAGAGGAGCGCTAGTCATATAAGCACTAGACTGCTAGCGGACCGCAAGAAGGAAAGACAATCTAGGGCCAGCATATCAGGTAAATTATCTTATTGGACCCGCAGGCTTTACGTTAAATTAATTTGGAGGAGCAGTTGACCTAGGCAATCAATTCGAAGTCGACCCGACCAGGAAGGATAGGAGAACATCATCCCCATCCAATCTATCGGGCGGCGGCGACAGTAGGGCCAAGTAAGGTAATTTGACGGAGGAACCAGCCTCCCCCACGTTGGAATTGGGGAACCTGTAATTATGAAGAGAGGAGCATAAGAGGAATACTAATGAGGGATGGGAGAGCATAGGGTTAATTATAGGAGGCCAGCAGGGGAGAACAATAAAGCCATTAGAGGGGGCAGCAGAGGAATACCCATTCTTGAAGAGTGAGGAAGCACGGTAGGGATACTATGGGAGTCCCAGACAACGGGAAGTAAAATTATGAGGAGGACGCAAGGGAATTAAGAGTCCTTGGGGAAGACATGAGGAGAGATCATTATCATATGGGCGGAAGACCGTAGGGAATCATAATAGAGGGGAGAAGGGATAATTAATAGGGGGCGGAAGAGGCATAGGAATAATCAACTATAGGGGCGCAAGAATAATTAATTATGAGGGGGCGGCAGCTAGGGGCAAGTGATGGCGAACCTTTAGAGCTGCTGAGGCCCAACTAATCAACAAAAAACCACTTATTTAGACAAAGTGCCGCACAGCAACAGCAATAGCAGTAATTATTCTCTTTGTTCTTGACAAACTTTCAATCAATTCGCCTCTAAAGACACCAATGCAGGTGAAAGGAGGAGGGCAAATTAGTCTATCATTGTAGGAAGATTCTTGAGAAGAGTCCAGTCTGGCGAACTTCATGCTGGGGATCCGTGGGCCCGGTGCCCAAAAAGCCAAAGACGGATGGCCGGTTGCCTAGGAGGTGCCGCATGGCACCAGTGCCTAGGTTGCCACCATTGGACATAGGGAATAATTTATTCTATGCCCCTCATATTATTATCTTATGCTGCCCTCATAATAAACCTATAATCATATCCTATGCTGCCCCTCAAATCAATTATATCCTATGCTGCCCCTTAATAAATTATTATCCTAATGCTGCCCCTCATAATTAATTATTTCCTATGTGACCCTCATAATTAAATTTATTCTATGGCTGCCCCTCAGTAATTTAATTATTTTCTATGCTGCCTAGCCCCCCATAATTAATTAGTTTCTATGCTGCCCTCTAAAATTAATTACTATGTGCATCTGAATTTTCCTATGCTGCCCATATAATTAATTATTTCCTATGCTCCCTCGGAAGGAAAAGAACCGCAGAAGGTTAGGGATATCCTATACACGGGATGGGTAAGCATAGGAAAAATAAATTATAAGGGGCGCATAGGAACATAATAATTATGAGGCAGCATAGGAAATAATAAATTATGAGGGGGGCAGCATAGGAAGATAATTAAGTAATATGTTTTTTAATTTTTAAACTTAGTCGGCCCCCTGCCAACGGTTTGAGTAGGAGAGCGAGTGACGGCCCCCAGTATGTAAAAAAGTTTGGGACCCCTATCTACAATAGTTGGGTCCCCCAGCTATTAAACCAGCCCATGCACCTTAAGGACTTTCACACCTTTCTACCTCCATTGATAGCCCTCGTGCATCGGTTTATTTGGGGTGCGATCATCACCTTATGGCACCACAACAGAACTTGAGGGTATACAAACATCAGATTGCATTTCCACTATCTGGAAGAAGAAAGAGAAGCATCAAGAGCAGAGAGTGGGGAGATGGAAACAGTGGACGCATCATAAACATGGTTGTTTCATAGATGAATATGTATTTTGGGTACAGAAGATGGAATATAAGAACTTTGGTATCCCACCTTAATGTTAGAATAGATCTCATGACTTTACTTTGACTCCACAAGGATGGACCTTTTATTCTGGATCTTATTACAGGAAAATCCCACACTGACGCTATCAAACACATATATTCTTGAACAATACACATGCAACTAATAAACGTTGTTGTGGGTGGACAAGTTTATCATCCAAAACTCCCTACTTATACATTACTCCCATGAGTTTCAGTTAGTCATTGTCCTTCTATCTGTAAGAGGATTTCAGACTAGGTGTGCTGGAAAAAAAAGCATACCAGTGCTTGTACATTCTGTACCAATCGGGAGAATTCTTAAAAATCCTGATCCTAAACCTGAACATCATACTGGACCTATGAAGCACAAGACACAAAATGGTCTAGAAGAAACCCTTCAAACGTTTGGGATATAGTTACTCTGAAACCCTTGTTATTGGTAAGTGTGGTGGGTTGAAAGAATGTCCATACTTATCGAAGGGAGGAATTCTGGTGGTGACATATTGATCCACACAGCCACCTTATGCCATTTAAAGATCTACTTGGTTACCAGGCCCCCCCCTGCTCGCACTTTTAAATGTGGGAGATGTCAAGACTAATACACCAAAGATGGTTCTAATTGTTTTCGCAGCACATAACTGCAAATACCCTTCCAATAAACAATAACATAACATCAATTGTAGGAGTGTGAGAATATTTTATTTACTCAATGTAATGTCTGGTACAATTGTAGGTAAAACAATTTTCAAACACGTAGTGGTGAACACATTAGGGTATATCACTAACAAAACAATATACCCCTAAGCTAGAAGATGTGGCCAGAAAATTCACAAAAAGTGATTCTAAGTGTGATCTGTTTTGAGGCATGAGAGCGGTAAGTGCCTGCTCAGAGGGAGGCGGGACCATGATGATAGATGGTTTTGTCAACGAGAATCACAAGGGATTGTGTACACTGGAACCGTTGAAACATCATGGCCTCAATGAGTATGTACGATACGTTGTTTTATCTAGTTACCCAAATTACCAGGTTCACAAAGTATACAAAAAAATGTGAGTGATTATTTAACCCCAATATACCATTGTATAAAAACCCAATTATAAAAACCCAATGAAGGGATGAGTGCCTCAATCTCCCATTCGGAATTAATAGTAGCAACAGAAAATATATATAATCATGTTCATAATGTTATACGCTTAAGCAGGTAACTGGCAAGTTTGATTGTGAGGATTAACTATTGGTGAAAATGCGTGCGGGTGGTTTGTTGTAGCAATAATAATGAAAATTTTGTGGGTCTTTGTTTTCGTTTTTCACATTAAACTTCCACACCACCACTGTGGTATTGGATAATTAAACAGTTGTTCATTCATCTATTATGTTATTATTATTAACTATGCGCCGTGGTAATCTTTATGTAGGGTGACCGTTTGTTTTATATATTCACGGTGTGTCATATCTGTGTCTAGATGTCAATGTATCTTTTTTTTTCACAGTGATAAACAAATTTTATGTGCTTTTTTAACAAAGTGTAAATTACAAAAAACTAGTCAGACTTGCAATATTTAAACAGGTGTTCACACATAATAACAGTTAACAAAATTCAATAACCAGGGTGTGAACCACATCAGTAGAAATTGAGTCCGAACTAACTGAAACACAATGGTGGAGATCTGCCATCAGCTCTCCAGTTAAAGCACAATCGTAACCTTTATTTTCTTCTTTTTCTTTTTTTTTTGTTCCCCTTCCCCTTCCCTCTTCCCTTCCCCCTCCACTAACCATCCACCACTTCCCTCCCCTCCTGTAACCATCAGAAAATGAACGTTGCACCGGTGCCTAAAGTACTTAGTTCATTTATTTGCGTTTTTTACTGTGTTATCCTTACTCACACACCCCTCACCCTACACACAATATACAATGTATACCATACAAACATATATCATCGACGGATGGTTTTAAAAAGGGAGACCATGCATTTTCTTCGTTTGTACATTGATGGCCCGTACAGTAGCTTAAGAAACCCCCCTCCCCCCACCCTTCCCTCCAACCCACTGGCAAGAGAAAAAAAAGAAAAAAAAACAACATCCTCAACAATGGGGGAAAAAACTATTCCAATTATCCAAGATCCAGCCCATTTCCCTCCGTTGCCACATTATCAGTATGGATGTGTTCATATCTTCTAATCTTTTGTGCTAAGAGACGACCATTGGTCCACATTAGGGAATTCCTCTACTCTCCCCATTCTCAACTATAAGAAACCTTCGCTATTGTCATGAGCTTTAATACCAAAGCCTCCTTTGGAGCTTCACTTTTATCGCTAATCCCAAACAGTCCCATAACTGCCACATAATCGAAGGTCAGGCGCCGACTCTAGACTTTATTATCTGCCGAAATAAACCATCCCAGAAAACCTTGAAGTGGTGGGCAACGCCCAGATTGTATGAAGACAGTCCGCCTCCTTATTCCACATTTGAAAACATTTAGAAGAACTCTCACTTTCCTTGTCAGCACATTCTGCGAGGTAGTATAAGCTATACAATACCTATTGTGGATAAACTCTGTGGCTTTTCACTATAGATCCTACCTTCACACTTCTAAAAACCCTCCCACTTCGTGCCGTGGTTTTACTGTCTATCTCCTTTACCAGCGTCTCTGTGACTTATGGTTTTAACCCTAAGACTAATACTTAAGCAATAATCTATCTACCCCTAGCAACCAAACCCTTTTCCTTTTAGGTTTTTAAGTAAGGCTATACATGGATGTGCCTCAAAAATTTTAACTTCTAACCATCTTATTGCTTTGATTGCATGTGCTAACTGTGAGTACTCAAAAAATCTCCATATTCAACCCAATTGTTTGTAAGTGAAGAAAAACATAACACTACCCCTTTATTCCAGGATCTGAGAAAAAAGGGCGCAACCCCTCTATTTCCCAGAAAAGGGGAAATGGGAGGTTCCCAAGTCTAGCGAACAGAGGGGATTATGCCACAAAGAGGTAGTGTCTTCTATAATACCATCCAATGAATTATTTTATTAAATAATTTCATTTAAGGAGAGCTCCATTGCTTAAAGACAAGACATGATCAACTCCAGATGGGCATGATTGTCAAAAAAACCAAAGTTGTTGGTGCAGGACCAATTTTTATAAACCAACTTCTATCGCAAAGGAGAGAGGTAGTTTATACCCGGTAATTGAACCCATACTTATGGTTGACTGAGGTGTTCACGATTAATGTTCATAATTCTTGCACTTTTGCTGAGATTATGTCCCGAGATTATTTTCAGCGGATTCCTGGCTGTTCATTTTAATCCAGATTCTAGCCTCTACTATCTTATTCCCATCCAGTTCGCATCAGGACCTGACTTACTCCATTAATCTCCAAACCTGAAAACTGACCAAATTCTGTCACTGTGCATACTTGCATTGGTATCAATAAAGGGGATCTCGCAGGGACTAGCAGGATGTACATCTGAATAGGCACCAATTGGTCCTCTGGTCCACCGCATTCCCCTCCTCCTTGCCTCTCTAGGGCCCTAATTTAATGGGATGGGTTCAGTACCAAAAATGCAAGCAAAGAGGAGGGGGAGAGGGGACAAACCTGCCTCGTACCCTACTAGGGGTATAACTCTCCGACTCGCTACCATCAATACCGACTGGCTTTGGGGGAATGATATATAAAAACCACTTATCCAGTTCACGAACTCCCCCACCCCAAATTTATCCATCACATCCAGCCATAGGAACCCCTACTCGACCCGTTCAAAGCTTTTAACGGCGACGATCAAATGACAGGATTCGAGCGGAGGCCCCACCTCACATTCTCTATGGAGACAAACACAATCTGTTTTAGACAGCTCGCTCACTTTCTGCACCGGGATAAACCACACTGGGGTACTATGAATAATACTGGCAATTACATTCTAAGTCGTCTGGCCAACATCTTGCTATGATTTTAGCGTCGTATAATCAGTAGGAAATGGGTCTGAATGATCGTGGGCCAGAGGTCCCTGTCTTTTTTTGGAGATGAGAATAATGTAGCTTGACATTGAGTCCGTCATTTCCCTCTTTTCTATAAATTTCTTGCAATTGTAGTTAACAAACCATGTGGGCCAGTTACTTCTGTATATGTCCTGTATATAACACCGAGGAAGGCCATCCGGGCCTGGGCAGAGTCGCGCACAGGAGTCACATTGTCTCTCCAGCTCCTTCAACGTAATCGGGTAGGTTCGTTCGCTTGTCTACCTGATTTCAGACAGGGGAAAGTTTACATTATCGCAGGTATTTTTAATAATTTTTCTCCTGTTGATTTTTATCCCCAACAGACTCAATAAGGGTTTGATTTAAACGTAGTTTTTTAAATTCCTGGTGTTCTAGTGTTGCTCTTGCATATTTGTCCTATGCCATCGGATAACTGAAAATGTTATTATTCCTTGTTTATTGTTCTTGATCATATTAGCTAAAAGTTTACCTGATTTCCCCTTTTGTTGTAGTATCCAGTCCCGCAACAAAAAAGAAACTTGTTTAGTGGGCTTTTTTATTAAGAAATCTTATTTTCCTTGGCACCTTATAGGCCCGGGATAAGAATGGTATCTCCCGGAGTGTCCCACAATCTTGAGATGTGTCACTCGACCTGCTTTTTTAAATGCCTCCTTCCACTTAACCAAATCGTTTTCTTGTTAACATAATTCAACATGTGAAAAGTGTCTTAGACTGTAATGAATAGTTTTTTAACATATCCCACAAATGCCAAAGAGTGTCCTAAGCTCCTACACTTCCTCTGCCATTACCTCTCGGTATTAATGTTCGTACCAAATAAACTCTCAATAGCTTTGTTTTAAATCCACGGAACTGGGTTTCGAGAAAAAGGTTAGCAATGGGGGGGTTTTTAGTTGAATTAGCCACTCCGATACTGAATGATGGTTCCCTAATGTGACTAGGATTGGAGCATGGTCAGAGATCACCATGGGTTTTTTCAGTAGGTATTTGGAAATGTTCCTCATACCTGCGAATTAGCCAATCCCATGATGTTATTCTGAGACAGGGTATTCACAGGATTCATTGTGGACGAAAGCTTCTTCCCCAGAGTTCCCAACTCCCAGAGCCCATACCCAGCCTAACCAGCGCTCCCATATTTTGTGCAATACTTACCAGTTCCTACCACTTCCTCATTCATCCCCTCTATTAGGGTTTTTTTTTGCCTTACCGACCCACAATGAGGCTTGAAGGCGATTCAAGATGAGGACACAAAGACATATGGTCAGGTCTTCCCATGGGATATAGGATATTGGTACAACTTTTATCTCAATAAAGCATGGCCAAAATTCTGACCAGTGAACCCTTAACGATGAACTCGTGGTCGGTGGGGGGGGTGCGGGGGTCGAGGGGATGTAGGGGACGATAAAGCCTAAAGAACATATCAATTCGTTCAAAAGACCAGGTATTAAAAAATATAAACCTGCCCTCACTATCAGATTTTTATCCAAGTAATTTGATAGGTCTAAACTGAAGTGGATCAAGGCACCGAGACAACCTTTTGAGAATTACCCCCGTTATGGTGGAATTCCCTTCACAGCCCATTTTTTTTTTTATGCTACCTCCTAATCTGGGGTTAAGTGGGTTTCTAGCAATACTACCACAGCTGAAAATGTTATTTATTACATCCAATATTGAACATCTTCTTTCCTACACTCTAGGCCCCTAATGTTCCAAACACAGAACTCTTATTGCTCTCCTCAGATTAGGGAGGAGAAAGAGAGAAGAGAAAGAAAAAAAAAAAAAGACTTGCCAGTAATTCCCCCTCCACCCCCCCCCCCCGTTACCCCAAACCTTGATTTCCACCCTGAACAACATACAGAAGATCCCTCTATTACACGCCTCCCCCGAATCCAATGACATTTTTAAATATTTATATAACGTTCATTATATCGTTTATATTTTACGAAATATATAATTTCTTGTACAATTTACCTTCCTGCTCCTTATAAATCGCCCTTTGTCCTTTCCAGCCAGTTCGAGGCTTCATCTGAAGACCCAAAAAAACAGCGTTTTATTTTTATAAATTACCCTCCAGTTGGCCGGAAAAAAAGTACGGGAAAATTGTATATTTGCCTCGTGCATCAGCCTGTTTTTAACCACTAAACTTGCCCTTCAATTGTCTGTGTATCCCTAGCTAATAGTCTAGGAAAAATGGCACTTTTTTTCTGACCATGAGCATTATCTTGTTCTTTGTTTCTCGAAGTTTCTAATACATGAATACTCTTTCTGTGAAATAAGACATTTAAACCAGAATTTGATTTGGGGGGTGCCCCTGGTAGGGTTCTGAGGAAAGGGATCTATGTGCTCGTTCACGCAAGTGTAGAAGATGCTCTTCCCTACCAAATTACTTTCAATAACCACTTCTGTATATGGGTGGCAAATCCATCAAAGGGTTCATGGATACCAACTACTTCTTATATTGGCCCTCCTTGACCGATCTTTCCGATTAACAGCTTTTCTTTCAATGTGCATTTTTCTTCCCCTAGTTCTTTCATTGCCTTTCTGGATTGATTTAATATCTTCCTGCAGTTGTCCTGACGCTCTTTCCATCCTCCTGGCTAATTGTTTTGTTTTGTTGGGCGGGCCCTTCACATGTTATCAAACCTCCTGACTTCTTTTCTGCTTTTTTGGGAGGCATGATGTAAGTAGAAAGTAACCTACACCTGCGCAATAACGACAAAACAATACACGGTAAAACCAGATTAAGTTACTGACAACTAAAAACTTTAGTTAAATAAGCCTAAGCAACAAGGTAGTGTTAGTAAGTATGCGTTTAAGTCAGTTAATATTATCTATTGTTAAGCAGCAATGAAATAAGCTAGATTAATGCATCGCGGCAAGGCGCAAACAGAGAGCAAAATACAGATATAAAATACAGTGAGCAAAATAGTCCAAGGCTATTCGTTAGTATATGCGAGTATTTAGCGACACGAGTATTAAGCCGAAACCCTATTGAACACACAAAAACTGGAAAACCGTATTGACTGAGTATAAAGCCCGAGGGTGGGAATGCATTGGTACAGCCTCCCTGTAGCTATAAGCCTGCCAGCCCTGTTTGTAGGAAAAAAAAATAATAAACTGTGACTCATTGTCCGAGTCCCCCATAGGTCCTTTTGTCTCAGACTGTCTCAGATGAAGAGGACAATGAGTCAGAAAGGTGGTAGTTTTGACGCTTTATTTTTTAGTTTGACTAGGTATCAAGCCGGAGTTGAGGGTTTTGAGACAACATTTGCTTGTGAAAAAACTAGGCTGTATACCGATGTATATAAGGTAATTACTTCAAGGACAGATTTAACTGGGAGGGTGCTCAATAGTATGCTTAGAAAAAGAATGTTACTGAGCAAACCAGAAAAAATCCAGACCCAGACTTATGCTTAGGGTTGGTTAGAAAAAACAGGAAGACAAATAAAGGCATCATTAGGGGCCCTGGGCGAGGTTGCCCAACTTGACAAGAACCACATCGGCATAATCAGACTTTGCCCCAGGTGATATTTTCTGGGTTACTAAGGCCAGAGGACAAATACTAAGTTAATTGCTTCAGCGGGGCTGCCCCACAGCAAGGTGCAGTATCAAGTGCTGATATAACTGCAAGCCAGTCTAGTTACAAAGAACTGAGATTATCATGCAGTTCAGTAGATCCAGAAGGGAGAAGAGAAGTGTGATATAACATGCAATTCAGCAATTAAACCGGGGAGGAAGCAAAGTTCAGTTAGAAAGACAAAAAGACCATTATTAAAGAAACAAGTGACACGTTCATGAGATGCATTGGGCGGTCTAAGGGGGGTTGCCCAAAATGTAAAAAACCACCTAGCGCTATCAGACTTTGCCATATAGTCCCAATTGCATTAAGGTGATGTTTCATCATGGCACTGGACATCGGAGAAACAAATATTTAAGTTAATGTCTCTCAACAAGGCGACCCGCAGCAGGTGTAGTAACAAAGTGTCTGGATAACGTGCGTAGTTTGGACTTCAGGTGCAAGCAGAAGCGAGACGTATAGTTAACACAGTGTAATAGTGACATGCAGGTTTCAGCTTAGATCAAAAGTAAATAAAGAAAGGAGCTAATATAAACAGGCAGTTTCAGCTAAGTCCAGCCGAGGGGGCAAAGTGACTATAAAAGTGTTCAGTTTTGGCTTAGGTCCAAGCAGAGGCACGTGGGCATAGTAATAAGCTAACGTGGAATACGAATGGAGTATTAGAAATGTTAGTTGGCAGACTGGGGGGATTAGAGTAAGTGGAGTGGAGGTTAGTGAATAAGCCGTCTTTCAAGCTCCACGGCAATGTAACATTATTTACTTAAATGATGGTGGAGCCGAGCGTATTACCGTGTCAGGTGGATGTTGTCACTAGGGGATAGCTCACAGTCGGTGGAGAAGCGTCTTCCGTGAATCAATAGAAGACTTTGGTTAGTGAGTTTACTACTCACCAACATGGTCCCACTCTGCCTGCTCCCCAACCCCAGACACAGACCGGCTCACCCCCTCGCGGACCGGAAACAGCAAGAGAAAAGCAGGACGTCCCCCACGAAGCGAGCTAGCACACGCTTAGTAAGCGACCAAGGTCGCTCCTTCTTTTTTCCTCCTTCACGCGTTTCTTGAGAGACTTTATGTCCCCCATTGAGGCAGTCCATGCAGCTTTAAGGCCTCATCGTCCACCTTCAAATCAACTTCCATCGAGGACCTGCAATCGTTCCACCGCTCAGCAGCATCAAAGCTCCGAGGATCAACAGCCCCCGGTCCGTCAGGGCCTCCACCACACGCACCCAGGTGTCCAGTGAGGAAAGGAGCAGTGAGTCATCCGGCGTTCCAAGCTCCGGCACAGCAGGCGGTGGCAGGTCAGGCAACAACCCGTACAGCGCCGAGGCTGCTCACGTAGTCGGACGTCGGAGCAGAGCGGCGATGCTCTCACGTTCATCCCGTCACGCGATCCCCCGTTCTCATAGTACTGGCAATGTATGTATTGTGCTCCAATAGTTTTTTTTTTTTTATACATGCAGGCAGTCCGCGTAAAATTTTATGTGATCCGCGCGGTTTGGGACATTAATAATTGAAATATGTGTGTGATTTTGGTCGATGGTTCTTTATGCAGTCATAGAAAAAGTTGGGCACCCCTATTAATCTGAATTCCTTTTAGTTATCAACACTTGGGCTTTTTTGCAAACAGTATTAGTTATTATAATCATAGTAGCATAGTATCATTAGGTTATACGTTGAAAAAGAACTTTGTCCATCAAGTTCAACCAAGGAAGGGAAAGGGATTGTATGAGGAATGGGGATTTAGGGAAACTATTCTAAATACATAATCATCAATGTTATTTAGGTGTTTAAAAAGGCATCTAGACCCCTTCTTGAATCTCTCTGCGTGTCCCTGCTGCCTGAGGCCGGCTATTCCACAGATTGACAGAATTCTCAATAGTAAAAAACAAAAGCCCTGTTGCCTCATGGGTGAATAAACCTTGAGTTTATCCAGACGGAAGAGAGTGCTCCCTCGTCTGTTGATGTGATTTAATCTTGAAACAAACTACCACCAATTTTTTGGTATGGGACCATTCATATATTTATTAACTTAATCCGTACCCCGGTGTCTCTCTTATTCCAGCGACATAAACTAATCCAGTTGTTTGTAAATCTTTCCATAACTAAGGACCCACTCGTACCCCTTACATTTTTTTTTGGCTCGGTTGACCCCTCCCGTCCAGGTCTCCTTTTATGGACCGGTGCCCAGAACTGGGACAGCATAGTAAGGTGAGGCCGAAACCAGTGCCTTGTATAGTTGGTAATATTACATCCTACTCAGGAGAGTCCATACCACTTTGATACATGACGACATCTGACGGCTTTAGAGGCGGATTGAATTGAATATCGTTATTTATTTAGTATCTATACGTACCACCCAGGCCTTGCTCAACAAGGGACTCTCCCAGATTTACTCCCCCAAGGAATTATTTTGCCATTTGGATTATTAGCCCCCAGGTGCATAATCGTACATTTATCCACATGTGAACCTCATTTGCCAAGGGATGACCAAACAGCTTTACAGTTTGTCCAAGTCAACCGCAGCTAGTGAATATATGCTGATTATTTTCATCACTGCTCTCAATCACAATTATGTTGGCACTACTAAACTGTCGTTTGATAAAACTGAAGCGGGCTTGTAGGCTCATAGCGTAGGGTAGTGCACAAAAATGTTGGCATACTTATCTCAATCTACAGCTTACTATTACTGAACCACAAAGCTTGCTACATTGCTGTGAAGTTTGTATTTTTTAGTGAATAGTCCTAACATTTTTATGACGAAATAATAAAGTTTATGATTTTTAAACGTTCTAGTTCCCCCCAAGGCAGGGTTTTTCTATATTGAGGGGGGGGGGGTTGTCACAGAAACTAACCATCGTTATATAATTGTATGTTTTTCTAATACTATATTGAGCCAAAGGATAAAGTTCGTTTTTTAGGCTAAACGCTGCCAGCAAAACAAAAAACATGTTAAACATGTATTATTTATACCTAAGGCTACAATCACATAGTGTATGAAAATGGCATATGGTCTGTGGTAGCATACAAACCCCATGTTATTTCAATGGGGCCAATACAGCCATCCATCTGAACTTACATGGAGCCGTATTTACACACCAACGTTACGTAACCAAGCTGTATATAAAGTTAGAGGTGTTCACCTTTCTCATGTATTTCGCGTACCGTATGCCCAATAGAGTCTTTGTGCAGCATATAAAAGATAGGGGTGTGCATACCGTGGTGCTGCTACGGTCTGTGCACCCGTATGCTGCTGTTAATATACCACAGTATCCAGTGGGAGGTGCATTCTGTACCCAGTCCATCGTGCAGCCCACATGTATTTGTGTGGAATGGTTTGATACTGTTATAAATGACATTCAACAGCACAGAAAATCAGGACTGGAGAAATCAGCCCGAAGAAACTAATTTAAGGAAATCACCAGTAGATCGTTCTTTTGTTTTTTGTTCTAACAATGGTTAGTGATCACACGTGTAAATTAGACACTTATTGCTATTCTTATATATATATTATATATATATGAATATATGATATATATAGATATATATATCTAGATATACACTCTCGACACACTCACCGGCTCTTTATTAGGTACACCTGTCCAACTGCTCGTTAACAACTTAATTTCTAATCAGCCAATCACATGGCGCAAATAGTGATTTAGGCTTGTAGACATGGTCAAGACAATCTCCTGCAGTTCAAAAACGAGCATCAGTATGGGGAAGAAAGGTTATTTGAGTGCCTTTGAACGTGGCATGTTGTTGGGGCCAGAAAGGGCTGGTCTGAGTATTTCAGAAACTGCTGATCTATGGGATTTTCACGCACACCATTCTCTAGGGTTTTACAGAGAATGGTCGACAAAAGAAAAAAAAAACATCCAGGTGAGCGGCCAGTTCTGTGGCAGAATGCCTTGTTGATGTCAGAGGGAGAATGGGCAGAATGGGTTGAGCTGATAGGAAAGGCACACTGGACTCAAATCGCCACCGTTACACCAAGGTAGGCAGAAGAGAAGCATCTGAACACAAGTACAGTCGAACTTTGAGGCAGATGGGCTACATCAGCAGAAGACCACACCGGGTGCCACTCTTTCAGTAAGAAACAGGAAACTGAGGCTACAATTTGCACAAGCTCTCTCGATTGTCTACTGCCGACATTCGGAGGTAGGGTCAGAATTTGGCCGTCAACAACATGAAAGCATGGATCCATCCAGCCTTGTATTCAACAGTTCAGGCAGTGATGGTTGTTCAGGTGTGTGGGGAATATTTGTGCACTCTTTGGGCCCCCTGGACCAATTGAGCATCGTTGCAAACGCCACAGCCATCAACTGAGTACCCAACATCTGATGGCTACTTTCCGCAGGATAATTCCATGTTCTAAAGCTGGATCATTCTCAGAACTGGTTTCACTTACTGACAATGATGTTCCCCGCTGTTCACGACTCAAATGGCCTCCACAGTCACCATAGAGTCTCAATCCAATAGAGGCATCGTTGGGATGTGGTGGGGAACGGAGAATTCGCATCATGGAATGTGCAGCCAACAAATCTGCATGGTATAACTGTTGTGATGCCATCATGTCAATATGGACCAAAATCTACTGAGGAATGCTCCAGCACCTTGTTGAACTCTTATGCCACGAAGAATTGAGGCAGTGCTGAAGGCAAAAAGGGGGTCCAACACGTTTCTAGCATGGCCTTTGTACCTAATAAAGTGCTGCGGTGAGTGTATTATGTATGTGTATATATGTGTGTATGTATGTATGTGTTGGATAGTATGGTAGTGTGTATAGATGTTTGTGTATATATGTGTGTGTGGTTGTGTTGTGGGTCGGCGGTGTATAGTGTAGGTGGTGAGGTTGTGTGTGTATATGGGTGTATGTGTGTGGGTTGTGTGTTATATTGTGTGTTGTGTGTGGTGGTGTATATGTGGATATGTGGTGTATACTGTTAGTTAGTGTGTGATATGTGTATGTATGTGTGTATGGTGTATTATAAGATGTATGTAATGATGTGTGTGTGTGTGTATTGTGATGTGTGTGAGTTGTGTGGTATGTTGTTGTGCTGTGTATATTTGTGGTATGAGTGGTTGATATAGGTATGTATTATGTTTGTGAATAGAGTGGTTATGTGTATGTGTGTATGGTTGTTGTATAATATCATAGGTAGGTGTATGTGTGTGTGCTGTGTGATATATGTATGTATGTGTGTATGTGTGTGAGATATATCATGTATGTGTGTGTGATATATATATATGTAGTGGTGGTTATATATATATGTTGTGGTATGTTGTGTATTGCTGTGTATATTGTATTGTGTTGGGTGTATATATAGAGTATGTGTGTATGTGGTGTATATATATATGGATGTAGTGTCTGTGTGTGTGTATATATATATTGTAGTGGTGTATGTGTGTGGTATATATATGTATTAGGTGTATTGTGTGTGTTATATATATGTATGTAGTATGTGGTGTGCCTTAATATATGTATGATGATGTGTGTGTGTATATGTATATATGGATGGTGTGTAGTGGTGTGTGTACTAGAGATATGTATGTGTTCGGCATGGTGTTGTTATATATATATGTATGTGGTATGTGGTGTGTGTATATATATATGTAGTGCGATGTGTGTGGTTATATATTATGTATGGTGATAGTGTGTGTGTGTATATATATCTGATTATGTGTGTATGTGGGGGTGTTGGCATAATATATGTATGTGTGTATGTTGTGTGTGTGTATATATATATGTATGTGTGTATGTGTGTGGCTAGATATTTTATGTGTGTATGTGTGTGTGTATTATATAGTATGTGGTGTATGTGTGTGTGTATCTATAATGAGGGTGGAGGTGTGTTGAATATGTGTGGGTATGTATATATATATGTATGTGTGATGATATTATGTTGGTGTATGTGTGTGTGTATAATATGTATGTGTGTCTGGTGTGTGTATATTATAGTATGTGTGTGTATATGTGTGTGTGATATATATATGTAGTGTGTGTATATGTGGGTGTATATATAGTATGTGTGTGTATTAATATCATATATGTATGTGTGGATAATATATATGTATGTGTGATTAGGGGTGGTGTGTATATATATATATGTAGTGTGTATATGTGTGTGTATTATATATAATATGTATGTGTGTAAGTGTGTGTGGTATAATATATTAGTATGTGTGGATATGTGTGTGATATATATATTATGTATGTGTGTATATGTGTGTGATATAATATAATAATGTATGTGTGTTATGTGTGTGTGTGTATATATATATTGTGTGTGTGTATATATATATATATACTATGTTGGTGTGTATGTGTGTGTATATATATATGATGTATGGTGTATGTGTGTGTATATATATATATGAGTGTATTGGTGTTTATAGATAAATGTTGTGTGTAGGTGTATTATATATTAGTATGTATGTGTGTATGTGTGTGTATATATATATATATGTATGTGTGGTAGTGGGTGTATATATTACTATATAGTATGGTATGTGTGTGTATATTAGATATATATAGTGTGTATGTGTGTTGTATATATATATTATATGTATGTGTGTATGTGTGTGTTATATATATATAGTGGTAGGTTGATATTTATAGTGTGTATGTGTGGTGTATATAATTATATGATATGTTGTGGTATGTGTGTGTATATATATATATAATATATGTGTGTAGTGTTGTGTATATATATAATATATGAGTGGTGGTAAGTATGGTGTGTATACTATATATTATATTATGTAGTGTGTATTTGTGTGTGTTAAGATCTATATATATATATTAGTATTGGGTGTAAATATATATATATATAAGTATGTGTGTGTATGTGGTTGATATATATATAGTATAATGTAGGTGTGTATATGAATATATATAATGATGTGGTGATGTGTTGATTATATATATATAGGTATGGCTGTATGATTGTATATTGTATGTGTGTATGTGGTTGGATATTAATATATATGTATGTGTGTATGTGTGTGTATATATATATATATAGTGTATGTGTGTAGGTGTGTTATATTATATATATATGTAGGTGGTATGTGTGTTATATATATGTATTATTGGGCTATATAATATGTATGTTGTATGTGTGTGTATTATATACTATGATGATGTATGTGTATGTGTGTAATATATATAATATGTATGTGTGTATGTGTGGTTGTTATTAGTATATATAGTGTATGGTGTTGATGGTGTATATTATTATATTATTGTATTGTGTATGGGTGTGGTATATATATAATATTAGGTGGTGTATGTGGGTGTATACGGTATATAATATGTATGTGTATGTGTGTGTGTATAT
This sequence comes from Engystomops pustulosus, assembly GCA_019512145.1. Lineage (NCBI taxonomy): Eukaryota > Metazoa > Chordata > Amphibia > Anura > Leptodactylidae > Engystomops > Engystomops pustulosus. The sequence continues at coordinate 113,106,421 of CM033645.1, forward strand.
ATATTTATGTATGTGGTATGTGTGTGTATCATATTATATAGTATGTGTATGTGTGTAGTGTGTATATAATATATATGTATGTGTTGTATGTGTGGTTTATATCTATATATATAGTTGTGTGTATGTGGGTATATATATTATTATGTATGTGTGTATGTGTGTTATCTTTATGTATTGATGTTTATAGTATATATATGTATGTGTGTATGTGTGTGTGATATATATAGTATGTATGTGGTCTGTGTGTGTTATATATAGATATATATGTATGTGTGTATGTGTGTGGTATATAACTATATATGTATGTGTGTTGTTGTGTGTGTATGGTTATATAGTTTATGTGATGTATGGTGTCGTCATGTTGGTCGTTGTGTCAATAGTACTTATTCAGGCGTTTATGGAATGATATGTATTAAATGTGTGATGTGTGTGTGTATATATATATATATGTATGTGTGTATGTGTGTGTATATATATATATAAATGTATGTGGTTGTATGTGTGTGTAGTTATATATATATATGTATGTGTGTATGTGTGATGATATATTATATGTATATATGTGGATATCATATAGTATAAATGGGTAGGTATGTGTGTGTATTATAATAATATATGATGTGTGTATGTGTGTTTATATTATATATATTATGTTGTCTGTGTGTGTGTATATATATAGTATTGTATATGTAGGTGTGTAGTGTGTGTGTTTATATATATATAGCACTATGTGATGTGTGATGGGTGTATATATAGTATGTTGATGTGATGTGTGTATGTGTGTTGTTATTATATATATATGGAGTGTGTTAGTGTGTGTGAATATAATATGTATGTGAGTATGTTGTGGTGTAGTGGGGGTCAACTGATCTTGAAGATATGCGCCAGCAAAACGGCCCGTCGTCCCATCAGTCTCCCAGGTTTTGCCCTGTACTGCCACTGTCTTTTGAATAAAGAGTTCCACACAGGGGTGAGCGAGCTGTGTGCCTGCCTTCGCTTCTTATGCTGGAATGCCAAGTAGTCACTGTGCCTAACATTCTAAAAGGCTGGAACATTGTACCTGCTTCTCCCTCACTAATAAGGCGTCGTTTTTTATATAGCAGTAGAACCCATCTACCACCTCGGCGACGCTAAAGACTGTAGTACGATAAGGACTATGGGGCTCCATTAACAACTATGGACCTGGTCCCTTCAAGTTTGCATTTGCAAGTACCTTCATCCTGGTGTTAGATGCCTTTATAATAAACACCAAGAGGCATTTGTTGCCTAGGCTATTTCAGGTAGTCAGGAGTCTAATCATCACAAGGTGGGTCACTTCCAACATCTATGCATGAAGCATACTAGCCCTTATTCTTATTCCATGACTGTCCGTCATAACTATACTTCGTGGTAGACATCGAGATTTTACTAAAAAGCATTCAAACTTCGTGTATCAATGCTGGAGGTACAAACAATCGCCACTGTCCAATTAATAAATGTAGGTTCTTCATCTAAACATGGTCCAGGCAGAAATGGGGGGGTGGGGGATGAGGTCCACTCCTTCGATGTTTCCAAAGACAGCCTCGAGTGGAATATTTTTTTTAAGGGCTGTGTAGGGTTATGGTTCTCAAGGCCTCAATTTCATACAGCGTGTGGTCATTGCAACCTCATGCATTTGCAATGAGAGGTTGATGAGGCAGGGACTGCCCCTTATCCCTTTTCCGCTGTTTATATTAGGGATCTGAGCCTTTAGTGGCAGTGCTTAGGAATTCGCCCGCAGAGCTCCAGGGAGTTAGGGAGAGGATAGAAAGGAATGTCGTTTCCGCTTAGGTGTGACACTCTAGGTGCTCTTGACATAATCATGACACTATATTATTTGCAGACCGTTGATCCTCTTCTTTAGATTTACTATACTATGACAAATCATTCTACTACCCTCTAGACCCAATCCCTCTTAACCCCCAAGACTCTGGCTTCTTTGCGGGGTGTCTCAGATCAAATAATGTAGGGATATAGGGTACCCCGTCACCCAGAGATACATAGAAATATACCGGAACCCCGCTGATCTCTTGCTTCCTTGATAAAATTGTAACATGGTGACCCTACCACTTTCGCAGGTATGTAGAAGGAACTTACAAATTAAATTGTTCGTAAATTGCCAGCCACAAACTCTTATATATCCTACGATAACTCCGACGATCTGAATATGCAGACATACTGTGGACGTTCCATAGAACGTTCAGGGCCCTTGTTTCTGTGAATTTGATCCTGGAAGGACAACATGTACAAATATTTAGGAACACTCCAGAGATAAAGATGAGTAAGGTTTAGCGATTTTTTTTCCAAGCCAATGGTAGTATTTTCTCTTCTAGCTTCCCCAAATTTAACACTTTGCTTGATGGGTGAGAGGGGATTGGGGTAACTCTCCTGGGCTGGTCGTATTGCTGTTAAAGATAGTTACACTGGCCAGACGCCATCTTAACGTACTTGTTGGACATTTTAAAGATTCAGTATATCATTTCATATACACTTTGTGTAGTGATACTAAGTTTGGGTGTTCCCTCAAGCAAAAGGCTTAGTGCTCACTAGCAGCATCCCTAGTGGAGCTATATCCAGGCAAGCACCTGGGAAGTTTCAGTATTGCATGTAGCCAATAGTATTAACTCCTTTTGTGTGCTTACATCCCATAGTGTTCACTTTCATGGGTAAGACACCCAATTATAGTTGCTGCTTTTCTAATTATCACTCCTTATGTCAAGTGGCCTTATGGTTTTCTATAATGTCTTCGCCCTCAATAACCTATCATCTTGTTGCTAACTTCCTGCAATACAGGTCTGTCTTTCAGTTAGTCACATTCCAGCGCTTGACACAGCTACTCCTTTAATTTGAAAGTCACTTACAATGATTAGGGGTGTTGAGCCCCAATATCAATCTATAAGATTGCTTATGTCAGGACAGGTTTCCTTAAACCGCCACTGATGCTCAAGAAGCAACTTTGGAGGTGATCGCACTAGGGGCTGCAAGCGACAGTAGTTCTTAGGAGAAAGATTTGGACTTAGGTGAGAGCTATTCTAGGGGTCTCTAGGTTTACTTTGTAGCAGCTTTTGTGCGAAAAGCCTGCCATTTCTATAGACTGTGTTTCACCTAGAGGGTTTTCTCCTATGTGGAGGCTAAAGTGGTCCTTAACCATGATTTATGTTACACAGATGGCATAGGAAAAAATGTTTCAGGAACTGCAATGAATACGTTTAATCTCCCCCAACCGTGTTTTGCCAAGTTCTTGCATGGTTATGCACATTAGGTTGTGGTATCTAAGGAATAACTCAATACTGATGTATAATATTATAAATGCCGTGCCTGACTGAGAAAGAGATATTGGACCTATCACAGAGGAACAATGATCAAACCAAAAAAATTGTGTAACGCCTGTCCTCCCGTGATTCCCATAGGATCGTCCTATCTACTTACGTTACATAGAGGCTATAAATCACCACAATCGCGGAACATAATTGTCTAACTGTCCAAAATGTGGAACGAAGCAGCAGGTCATCCTACTATGATTGGGAGTGTAGGAAAATGTAGAGACCCTTGGAAAGGATAACTAGCCGTATCGAGTGTTTGGGTAAACATAATACTATAACGCAATACGAAGGGATTCAGGCTAAACTTTTTTCCATATTCAGACAAACGCATTGCAGTGTGGCAGTTGATAAGGCTGTCAGTAAGGGTCTAGAATGACACTAGTGTACCCAGGCTGACTTACTGGGTTCTACCTGAAACATAACTGTATATTATTTGATAATTTTAAAAATATAAGGGATGGACCAAACAGGGATTACCGATTGGTCAAACCTCTGTACACCTCATGTCGACGTCTAGAATATCAAATTTCTCTTACTCTAGACAGTGTTTTCCACCATGTGCCACGACACATGGCTCGGCCGTGTGCCACGTGGTGAAAGTTTCCCCAAACATGGGACCCCCCCTTTGTTTTGTTTCCCGGCAATGCGAAGGCACGCTTCAACAAGTAGAGACTTGGCTACAAAACCGTGCAATTTTAACCCTCGCGTGAAAAACAAACGACATCCCGAGGCCGGCCCATCATCCTGAGAGCACGAGACTCTCGTCTCTGCCCAACCGCCAAGTAATGCCCCCACCAATATGCTGACTATATGGACTTTTTGGCCTGAGTATATGACTGTTGGCAGAAACCAATATTAGCTGATCCCTTTTAGTACTCCAGCTGTAGTACTGCATATAACAATGAGAAATGTCATAAGAAATACATACTTCATTGAGGCTGAGTACTACAAGTACAGCTCCTATGGTCTGAGTAGATCCTGCCCTTGTCCCTTGCCGTCATGGCCATAATCTTCTCATTGTACCTCCCCTTTATTTTGCAGTATAGTAGTCCCACATAATAATCTGTTGAGAAGTGTGTCTTCCACCATCTCTGCCAGGATATCCCTTTGTTTTATCGAAACAGGCCCAGGTTTCATCACCCACTGAGTAACATAAATTTAGAATCTATATTATTAACTATATGCCGTATATATATAGGTCATTTTAGTGTATTTGGTGCTATTTTGGTTGGTGGGTTCGCCCCAGGATTTTCTTTTCTAAGTATAAAAGGTGTGCCGCGGCTCTCAAAAGTTGAAAAATTCAATGCTCTAGAGGTTTATCTGTTATATCTAGAGGTTATGGAGGCCGATATTTATTAGTGTCATTATTTTCCTACGTCGGGATTCATTAACGATGGGAGCTAATCTGGGATGGTTGGGTGAGGGGATGGGCATGTACTGTGTTTTTTTCCCCGTTTTTCTTTTGGCTTTGAATTGGCCTAGAGAGGCTATTTTCTGTATATACATTTATATACAATATACAACTATTGCGCGACTTACTGTATGTTTCAGTGTCTTACCATAAAAACAAAAAAATACATATTTTATAATAATAACACACATCCATTATACATATCACACACACACACACACACACTCCACCTAATACACAGACACCCACACTTAACCCACACATACACACTCAACCGCCACTTTATTTAGGTACACCTGTCACAACTGCTCGTTAACACTTATTTCTAATCAGAAGCCAATCACATGGCGGCAACTCAGTGCATTAGGGCATGTAGACATGGTCAGACAATCTCCTGCGTTCAAACTGAGGTGCCTCAGTATGGGGAAGAAGGTGATTTGAGTGCCTTTGAAACGTGGCATGGTTGTTGGGTTGCCAGAAGGCTGTCTGAGCTATTTTCAAAACTGCTGATCTACTGGGATTTTCAATTTCACTCACAACCATCTCTAGGGTTTACAGAGAATGGTCCGAAAAGAAAACATCCAGTGAGCCGCCAGTTCTGTGGGCGGAAATGCCTAGTTGATGTCCAGAGTCAGAGGAGAATGGGGCAGACTGTGTCGATCTGATAGAAGTGCAACTGTGACCAATCGCCACCGCGTTCCATCAAGGTAGGCGAAGAGCATCACTCGAACGCACAGTACATCGACTATGAGGCATATGGGCTACAGCAGGCAGAAGAACCACACCGGTGCCACTCCTTTCAGCTAAGTAACAGGAAACTGAGACTGAGGCTACAATTTGCACAAGCGCATCGAAATTGGACGTAGAAGATTGAAAAATGTTGCTGTCTGATTAGTCTCGATTTCTGCTGCGACATCGGCAGGTAGGTCAGAACTTTGGCGTCACCCATGAAAGCATGGAACAGCCCTGCCTTTGTATCAGAGCGGTTTCCGGCTGTCGATGTGGTGGCGTGTCATTTGGTGTGGGGAATATTTTCTTGGCACTCTATTGGGCCCCTTGGTTACCAATTGTGAGCTCGTATGCCAACGCCACACACCTTACACAGCCTAAATGAGTTAATCGTCTGGTGACCATGTCCCATACCCTTTAGTGCACAATGGTACCACAACATCTGATAGGCTACTTTCAGCAGGATAATGGGCGCCATGTAATAACAGCTGGAATCAATCTCAGCGTACTGGTTTCTGAAACAGGACAAGAGTTCACTGTACGGCAATGTGGCCGCTACCTCATGTCACCAGATCATCAATCCAAAGAGCATCTTTGGGATGTGGTGGAAAGGAGATTCGCATCATGGATGTGCGCCGACCAAATGTTGGCAGACTGTGTGATGGCCATCAATGTCTAAGATATGAGACCTAAATCTCTGAGGAGTGCTCAGCACTTGTTGAATGCTAGCCATCGAGAATTGAGGCAAGTTCTGAAGGCCAAAAAGGGGGTCCAACCGGTTACTAGGCATGGTAACCCTAATAAAGTGGCCTGAGGTGTAGGTGTATGTGTATATGTGTATATATATAATATATATTGTGTAATGTATGTGTATATATGTAGGTATGTGTATATATGTATGTATGTGTATAATTTATTGGCTATGTTTATATATGTATTTATGGCTATGTACGCTCTTGTGTATATATATATCACTGTTGTATGTATATTATTTATGCTCGCCCTGACGTAGCCAGTGCGCTCGGGCGATACGCGTGGGGCATCCACGCTCTCCCCCGCTCCATCTTCTCACCCGGTAATACATACTTTGTCATACCTTTACTTTTCTTACTCGATACTACTGCATACTCGGGTACCTTACTCAATCCCTCTACTCCTCCCCTCCTCTCCGTCACCTCATCCGACCCTCCCATTTTCTTTGCCTCTGGAAATTTTTCCTTTGTTTTTTTTAAAACCCATTTTTTGTCCATCCATCCTTTTCTACCTCGCAATGTCCTTATCATCGCTAGTTGTATGCAAGTTAACTGTCGTTGACTTGTTTGTATCAATGCATTTAAACTACTTCCATATATTTACTATCTATACATATTATTTGCTTTTTCTATGCTTGGGGAGTAGCTCTTCTAATTCTTGTTAGACACTCTGTGCCAGGGTTTTTAATTAGTTTTAGGCACATTCACCTCTTGAATCCATAATAAAATGTGTTATAGTATTTCTTTTACCTCGTATATCATCTGACCTTATTGCTCTTTGTACATACACACACAACACACATACATATTTCTTCACACACACCACATATATATCAGTATACACAACAACACATAGCACCAACACATACACACATACATATTATATATATACAACACACCATAACACATACATAATTATATAATGACACACCATTAACACACATCATATATTAAATTTATATCACCTCCACATACCCACATACATATATATATTATATATATATATCAACACCATCACAATCACATACTATATATATATATATATACACCATCATCACATAATACATTATAATATGTATTATTACCACCACAACACACATTTTAATTATATATAATTATATACAATCACACATACAACACATACATATATATATATATAGTTATAACACAGGCACATACAGCACATCAATATATATATATATACCACTACACACATACGTTATATAATACATATATAGCATCAGCGTCATACAAGGCACATACATATCTATATATATACACACACACCAGACACATACATATATAATATTATACACACACATACACACTACCATATATATAATATACACACACATACACACATACATATATATATATATACACACACATACACACATACATATATATATATATACACATACACACATACATATATATATATATATACACACACATACACACATACATATATATATTATTAACACACTACACCATACATATATATATATTATATATACAAAAACACACATACACACATACTATATCTTATAGACACATACATCACATACATATTTATATATATATACACACACATACACCTACATTATATAATTATACACACACCATACACACCTCTATTATACTTATACACACACAGACACACGAGTGACCAATCTTATATATAATATCCACACACTTCCACCACATACTATATATATATCCCACACATACACCGACATATATATATATATCACACACACATACACACAATACATATATATCATATATATCCACTACACACATACAATATATACTAATATATTATACACTACACATACAACACAGTACATATCCATAGGTGATACAACCACACACCTATCACACATACATATATATAACCCACACATACACACCCCTACATATATATACTATATATATACTCACACATACACAGCATACTTATATATATATACTATACACACACATACACACATACATATATATATATATACCCACACATACACACATACATATATATATATATATACCCACACACACACACATACATATATATATATATACACACACATACACACATACATATATATATATATACACACACATCACACATACATATATATATATATATACACACATACATATATATATATATATATATATACACACCATACACACATACCATATATATATTTTACTATATACACACACATACACACATACATATATATATATATCTATATACACACACACATACACACCATACATATATATATATATATATATACACACACATACACACAACATATATATATATATAACTACACCTACATGTATATATTATACACACACTACACACATATTATATATTCCACACCATAGCACAGCATACATATATATTATATATACACACACAACACACATACATAGATATTATATAATACCAGACACCATACACACCTAACATTATCTACCATACTACACACAAGTACACATACATATATATATAACTATACCCCACATACACACATACAATATATATATATATATAGACACAACCTACACACATCATATACTATATCCAGTATATCAAACACTACCCATACACACATACAATATACTATATATTACCACACACATACCCACTACTATAGAATATATCACACACATACACACATACAATATTATATAATATATACACACACATACTATTTATATATATCAGCACACTATACACACATACATATATAGATTATTATACACCACATCTACACCAATCATATATATATTAACATCACACCACATATACACACATACAGATATATTATATTAAACACACATAACACACATACATAATATACTATATACACACCACATTTACATCACTACAATATATATATATTACACACACACCACATCATACACACATACCTATATAATATATATACACCATACATATATTGAATATATACCACACACAAACATATATATACACCCACTACATATACACATCACAGTAACATATATATCCACACACACATATGACCCACACAGGCATACAGATATATACACCCCCACATACACACATACATATATATACACACACACATACACACACCTATATATATTAATACACACATACATTCTATATATACCAATCCACACATTAACCATATATTACCACCCACCCATACACACATACATATATATATACACACACACATACACACATACATATTATATACACACACACATACCACATACATATATATATACACACACACATACACACATACATATATATATACACACACACATACACACATCATATAAGCACCCACACACCTTCACAACATACATATAATATATACCACACCCCCATACACACTACAATATATATATCACACACACATACCCACATCATATATATATACAACACCACAATACACACGATACATATACTATATACACACCACACATACACACATGACATATAGATATATACACACACACATACACACAATACTATATATTAACACAACACATACATATATATTATACAACCACATATCACACATACATAGTATAATAACACACACACATACACACATACATATATATCTATAACACACACACAACAACACCACATTATTCTATATACACACACATACCACACACATACATATATATAGAATCACACACACATCACACTACATATATATATATCACACACACATACACACACTACAACAACATCATTATATTAACACACACATCCATATATCTATACACTCCACACATACATATATATATACACACACAACACACAACATACATATATACACACACTACACACATACCACACTACATTATTATGTACACGCATACACACAATACATACAGATTAACATACACACACATACATATATACCCATATACATATATCACATCATACATATATACACACACACATACACACATACACACAGCACACATACACACAACATACACACACTACACACACACAACACATACATACACATATACTACACTACAACATAGTAAACATACATACACATACACACATACATACACATATACACACACATAACCTATAACAACACCCTCACAACAACACTATACACACACATAACACCAAATACACAAATATCCCACACTACACACACATACATTCCTCACACACACACACACACACATCATACACACACACACATCACATCGACACAACATATATAACACTACAATATATCAACACACACATACAAATAGATACACACACATACTACACACTATATAAACACATACATACCTCCTCACCTGCCACTTTATATACTGGTAACACACATCCACAATGCTAGATAACGGGTTGGCTAAACCCCCCTTTTGACTTCAGAACACTAACTTCGCCTCAATTCTTCAGTGGCATACTGATTCACACAAGGTGCTGGAAGCAGTCTCAGAGATTTCTGGTCCATATTGACTGACATGGCATCACAACAGTTTACATTTGCAGATTTGTCTTGGCTGCCACATCCATGAGTGCGAATTCTCCCTCCCGTTCCACGCCCATCCCAAAGATGCTCTATTGGATTGAAGATCTGGTGTGACTGCTGGAGGCCATTTAAGTTACCGTGAACTCATTGTCCATGTTACTAGAAACCATCTGAGATGATTACAGCTTTAATGACTGGCACATGAATCTGCTGAAAGTACCATCCGATTTGGTCGGTCACTTAAACTCAGGTAGGGGTCTGTGGCGTTGGCCCACGATGCTGCATTGGTACCAAGTGGGCCCCAAGAGGTGCCAAGAAAAACTTCCCCACACCACCCTGACATCCATCCTGCCTGCCTGAACTTGGTTGATTACGTGTGGCTGGATGGCGATCCATGCTTTCATGTCGTTTGACTGGCCAATTCTGACCCTGCCCTACCTTCCGAATGTCGCAGTAGAAATCGAGAGAGCTTGTGCAAATTGTAGCCTCAGTTTTCCTGTTCTTATCTGAAAGGAGTGGCACCACCACCCACGGTGTGGTCTTTCTGCTGGCTGTAGCCATCTGCCTCATCAAAGTTTCGACGTACGTGCTGTTCATTAAATGCCTCTTCTGCCGACCTTGGTTTGTAACGGGTGTCGATTTGAGCTCACTGTTGCCTTTCTATCAGCTCAACCAGTCTGCCCATTCTCCTCTGTGACAATCACAAGGCATTTCCTCTGGCCCCACAGAACTGCCGCTCACTGGATTTTTTTTTCTTTTTCGGACCTTCTCCTGTAACCTAGAGATGGTTAACCTGTCGTGGGGAAAATCCCAGTAGATCGCATTGTTCTGAAATACTCCAGACCAGCCCTTCTGGGCACCAACAACCATGCCACGTTCAAAGGCACTCAAATCACCTTCTTTTGTTCTTCCCATACTGATGCTCGGTTTTTGAACGCAGGATTGTCTTGACCATGTCTACAAGCCTAAATGCACTGGTTGCCGCCATGTGATTGGCTGATTAGAAATTAAGTGTTAACGAGAGCAGTTGTGTACCGGTGTACCTAAATAAAGAGTGGTCCTGGTGAGTGTGTGGAGATGTATATATATATATATATATATATATATATATATATATATATATATTAATATATATAGACATAAATAAGTTCTAATACACTTGTGATCTACTAACAAGTTGTTAGAAAAAAAAAAAAGAAGATCTACGGTAGTTTCCTAAATTAGTTCTTGGGGCTGATTTCTCCAGTCCTGAATTTCTGTGCTGTATATAATGTGCTTTATGTAACAGTTACAATACCATATACCTTACAAAATACAGTGGGCTGGCAAATTATGGATGGGTAACAGAATGCACCTCCCACTGGATACTGTGTATATACAGCGCATACGTGCACACCGTATGCGCACGTATGCAACCCTATTTTATATGCTACAAAGACTTCTATTGGGCATACGGTACGGAAATACATGATAAGGATAAACTATATTTATATACAGCTTGGTTACGATACGGTGGGGTAAATACGCCCATTAAGTGGATGGCTGTTTGCCCATTGAATAAATGGGGTTGTATGCTACACATAACATGGCCATTTTTCATACACTTATGTGAATGTAGCCTTAGGTATAATAAATACATGTTCCCATGTTTTTGTTTGCTGCAGCGTTTAGCCTAAAAACTACTTAATACGCTTTGGCTCAATTAGTATTGAAAACATACAATTGATAATAACATGTTTAGTTCTGACCAAATATAGAACAACCCCTGCCTGGATAGAAACGTTTAAAATAAAACATCCTTTATTATTTCGTCATAAAATGTTGGACAGTCACTACTAGAAAAATACCAATTTCACAGGCATTAAGCAAGCTTTGTGGTCTAGTAATATTAATCTTAGATTGAGATAAAGTATGCCAACATTGTTTTGTCACTATCCCTACTAGCTTGAGCCTAACAAGCCCTCAGTTTATCAGAACACAGTTTAAGTAGTGCCACATAACTGGATTGAGAGCAGTGATGAAAATAATCAGCATATTTCTATCTGCAGGGGACTTTGGACAAACTGTATGTTTGGTCATCCACTTGGCAAATGAGGTTTCATGTGGATAAATGTAGATTTGCACCTGGGGGCTAATATCCAAGGCAAAATATGTCCTTGGGGAGTAAATCTGGGAGAGTCCCTTGTTGAGAAGGACCTGGGGGTACTATCTAGATATAAATTATTAAATAAGAATGCAATGTCAATCAGCTGCTCTCTAAAGCCTAGGATGTTTCATTATCAAAAGTGGTATGGACTCTCCTGATAGGATGTAATATTACCACTTACAAGGCACTGGTTCGGCCTCACCTGTATATGCTGTCCGTCTGGGCACCGGTCCATAAAAAGGATGACCTGGAGCTGGAGGGGGTTCAAACCCAACTTCGAGCCAAAAAAATGGTTTAAGGGGTACGGAGGTTCTAGTTATGAGGAAAGATTAAAACAACTGGATTTATTTAGTCTGGAAACGAGACGCATACAGGGGACGGAGATTACATTTATAAATATATGATGGTCCATACAAAAATATGGTGGTAAGTTGTTTCAGATTAAAGCAAATCAAAAAGACGAGGGAGCACTCTCTCCGTCTGGAGAAATCAAGGTTTATTCACCAGAGGCAACAGGGCTTTTTTTTACTATGAGAACTGTCAATCTGTGGAATCTGCCTCAGCAGCAGGGACAGCAGCGAGTTCAAGAAGTGTCTAGATGCCCCTTTTTTACCACACCTAAATAACATTGATGATTATGTTATTTAGAATAGTTTCCCCTAAATCCCTTCCTCATAATCCATTCCCTTCCTTGGTTACTGATGACAGTGTCTTTTTTTTCAACCGTATAAACTATGATACTATCTACTATGATTATAATAAACTGAAATAGCTGTTGCAAAAGCCCAAGTTTTTGATAACTAAAAATGATTCAGATTAATAGGGGTGCCCAAACTTTTCTTATGACTGCATAAAGAACAATAGACCCAAATAAACACATATTTATTATTATTGCCAAACCGCGGATCACATAAAATTTAACGCGGACTGCCTCAGTATAAAAAAATAAAAATAATTGGAGCACAATACATACATGACATACGATGAGAACAGGGGGATCGCGTGACGGGATGACGTGAGAGCACGCCGCTCTGTCCTCCCGACTCCGACTACATGTGAGCGCCTCGCGCTTGCGTTTGTTGCCTGACCTGCCACCCCTGCTGTGCCGGAGCTTGGAACGCCGGATACGTCTACCTGCTCCTTCCTCACTGGACACCTGGGTGCGTGTGGTGGAGGGCCCTGACGGCCGTGGGCTGTTGATCCGTCGGAGCTTGAGCGCTGAGCGGTGGAACGATTGCGAGGGTCTCGATTGGAAGGTGATTTGAAGGTGGACGATGATGCCTTAAAAGCTGCAGTGGCTCAATGGGGGACATAAAGTCTCTCAAGCAACGGTGAAGGAGGAAAGGAAGGAGACGACCTGGGTCGCTTACAGGCTGTGTGCTGAGCTCTCGGGGTGACGTCCTGCGGCTGTTGCCTTGTCTTGCTGCGGGGGGCCGGAACCGGCTAGCCAGAGTGGGACCATTGTGGAGTACTCACCTAACTCAAATCTTCTATGATTCAGGAAGGATCGCTTCTCCAACGAACAACTGCTGAGCTACTAGTGAGCAACATCCACCTGAAACGGTAATACCTCGGCTCCCTCCCATCATTTGTAATAAATGTAACATTGCTGTTGGACTTGAAAACGTCTTATTCACTAACCTCCACTCCAACTTCTCTATCCCCCAGGCCTGCCAAACTAACAGTTTACTAACACTCTGTTCCAAAGTTATGCTATTAATTGCCACTGCCTCTCTTGCTGGACCTAAGCCAAAACTGAACACTTTTAACTAGTCACTTTGCCTCGGCTTGGACTTAAGCTGAAACTGCATGTTATATTAGCTCCTTTTTATTTACTTTTGGATCTAACTGAAACTGCATGTCATATACACTGTGTTACTAGTACTTTCTGCTTCTGCTTGCACCTGAAGTCAAAACTGCACGTTATCAGCTCTTTGGTTACTAGCACCTGCTGCGGGGTCGCCTTGTTGAGAGACATTAACTTAAATAATTGTTTCTCCTCCATTCCAGTGCAGGAAAACATCAACCTGAATGGCATTTGGACTATATGGCAAAGTCTGATACTGAGTGGTTTTTACATTTGGGCAACCCGCTCGTAACCTCTAATGTTTGTCTAAATGCTTTGTCTTTCTAACTAACTTTGCTTCCCCCGCGGATTTAAGCTGAAATTGCATGTTTATCAGCACTTCTTCACTCTTGGATCTAAGCTGAACGCATGATAATCATTTCTTTGTAACTAGTACTTGGCATGCACGTTATATCAGACTTTGATACTGCACCTTGCTGTGGGGCAGGCCCCGCTGAGAGACATTAACTTAAGTAATTTGTCCTCTGGCCGTAGTACCAGAAAATATCACCCTGGGGCAAAGTCTGATATCGATGTGGTTTCTGTGAGTTGGGCAACCTCGCCAGGGGCCCCTAATGATGCCTTTTATGCTTCCGTTTTTCTAACCAACTCCTAACATAAGTCTGGTCTGGATTTCGGTTTGCTCCAGTAACATTCTTTTTCTAAGTCATACTATTGAGCAACCCTAGTTAAATCTGCGTTGAAGTAATTACCACCTGTTAATATACTCGAGTATAAGCCTGTTTTTCAACACACAAAATTTGTGCTCAAAACCACTCAACTCGGCTTATACTCGAGTCAACTAAAAAAAAATAAAGTCAAAACTCACTCTTTCTGACATCAATGTCCTCTTCTCTGAGACAGTCTGAGACAAAAAGGACCTATGGGGACGTCGGAAAGATGAGTACAGTGTTTATTTTTTTTCCTACAACAGGGGCTGGCAGGCTGTTTGCTACAGGGAGGCTGTACCATGCTTTCCCCCCCCTCGGCTTATACTCGAGTCAATAGGTTTTCCCAGTTTTTTGTGTTCAAATTAGGGGTTTGGCTTATCTCGGGTCGGCTACAACTCGAGCATATACGGTATAAGCCTGTGGCGATTTTGGCATTACGTATTTTTATATCTGTATTTTGCTCTCTGTGCGCCTTGCCACGATGCATTAATCAGCTTATTCAATTGCTGGCTTAACAATAGGATAATAATTAACTGACTTAAAACGCAATACTTACTAACACTTTGCTTAGGCTTATTTACTAAGTTTTAGGTTGTAGAACTTAATCTGGTTTTACCGTATGTTTGTTCCGTTATTGTAGGTGTAGGTTACTTACTTCATCATGCCTCCAAAAAGCAGAAAGAAAGTCAGGATGGTTAGATAACATGTGGAAGGCCTCCCAACTAAACAAAACAAATTAGCAAGGAGGATGGAGAAGAGCGTCAGGACAACAGGAAGATATTAAATCAATCGCAAAAGGCATGAAAGACTAAGGGAAGAAAAGCACAGTTGAAAGAAAAGCTTTAGATCAGGAAAAATCGGTCAAGGAGGGCCAATATAAGAATATTGGTATCCAGAGCCCCTTCTGATGGAATATGCCACCAAATACAGAAGTGGTTATTGAAGTATGGTAGTGGAAGAGCTATCTTCTAACTTTGCAGTGGAAAGAGCACATGAAATCCCTTTCCGAAACCATACCAGGGGCACCCCCCAGAACAATTTCTGGTTAAATGTCTTATTTCACAAGACAGAGATTCCATTATAGAAACTCGAGAAAAAAGAACAAGAGATGCTCATGGATAGAAAAAAGTGGCTATTTTTCCAGACTAGCAGGGGAGACCACAGAAATTGAGGGCAAGTTATAATGATGGTGAAAAACAGGCTGCACGAGGCAAATATACAATTTTCCTCTACTTTTTCTTCCGGCCAGACTGAGGGTAATTTATAAAAATAAAACGCTGTTTTTTGGGTCTTCAGAGGAAGCTCGAACTGGCTGAGACAAAGGATTTAGATAGGAGGCAGGAAGGTAAATTGTACAAGAAATAAAATATGTCGTAAAATGATAAAACGATAATAATGAACGTATATAAATATGTAAAAATGGTCATTGATTCGGGAGGGCGATTTAAGATAAGGGATCTTCTGTATGTTGACAGGTGTGGATCAATTGGGGTAAGGGGGGGGGGGGGGTGGAGGGGGAGTACTGGCAAGTTTTTTTTTTTTTTCTTTTCTTTTCTCTTTCTCCTCCCTATCTGAATGGAGAAGGCAATAAGAGTTCGTGTTTGGAACATTAGGGGCCTGATGATAGGAAAAAGAAGATGTTCAATATTTGATGTAAAAATAAACATTTGCCAGCTGTGGTAGTATTGCTAGAACCCACTTAACCCAGAATTAGATGTAGATAAAAAAAAAAATGGGCTGTAAGGGAATTCCACTCATACGGGGTAATTACTCAAAGGTGTCTCGGTTCTGATCCCTTCAGTATAGACTTTCAATTAATTGATAAAAATCTGATAGTGAGGGCAGGTTTATATTTTTCACTGTCTTTTGAACGGAATTGAGTATGTTCTTGCATTATGTACATCCCCCCCCCCCCCCCCCCCCCACTCATCGTTAAGGGTTCTGTCAGAATTTGCCTGCTTTATTGAGGATAAAATTGTACCAGATCCTTATCATGGGAGACCTGACATGGTCTTTTGTTCCTCATCTTGATCGCCTTAGCCTTGGGGGGTAACAAAAAAAACCCTAATGAGGGGAATTGAGGAATTCTGTCAGGACATGGGTTTACAGGATATATGGAGAGCAAAATATGGGGAAAGAGGGCCTTCCTTGTCACAAATGAATCCTGTAATACCCTGTCCAGAATAGATCATGGATTGGCTATTCGCAGGTTATGAGGAACATTTCCAAATGACCTATGAACCCATTGTATCTCTGACCATGTCCAATCCTAGTCACTTAGGGGAACCATCATTCAGTAGGCGGAAGTTCAAACTAAACCCCCATTGGCTAACTGTTCTCGAACCCAGTCTGGATTTAAAAACAGCTATTGGAGAGTTTTGGGACAGGAACATTATACCGACGCACTCTTGCAGTTTGTGGATATGTTAAAACTATTCATTAAGTCTACACTTTCACATGTGATTATGTAAAAAGAAAGATTTTAGTAGTGGAAGGAGGCAGATTTAAAAAAGCGTCGAGGACACATCTAGAATTTGGGACACTCCGGAGATACCTTCTTATCCGGGCCTATAAGGATGCCAAGGAAAATATGAAGATTTCTTAATAGAAAAAACGCCAACATAAACAGTTTTTTGCGGGACAGTGATACTTCACGGAAAAGGGGAAATCAGTAAACTTTTAGCAATATGATCAAGAACAATAAACAAGGAAATAAGAACATTTCAGTTATCCGATGGCATAGAGGACAAATATGCAGAGAGCAACACAGAGACCACGCAGGAATTTAAACTCTTTTATCAACACCTTTATGAGTCTGTTGGGAGATAAAAATCAAACAGGCAGGAGATATTAAAGATACCTGCGGAATATTACTTTCCGCACTTGTCTGGAAATCAGGTAGAAGCGCGAACTCCCCGATTACGTTGAAGGAGCTGGGGAGACAATTGACTCCTGTAGCGGCGACTCTGCCCCAGGCCCGGATGGCCTTCCCTTCGGTTTATACAGGACATATAAAGAAGTACTGGCCCCAATGTTTGTTAACTACCAATGCAGAATTTATAGAAGAGGAAAATGACGGACTCAATGTCCGAAGCTACCATTATTCTCATTCCAAAAAAAGACAAGGACCTACTACCCGGATCATTCGACCCATTTCACTGTTAATACAGACGCTAAAATCAGTCAAAGATGTGGCCAGACGACTTAAGAATGTAATTGCCAGTATTATCATGAGGACCAGTGGGGGTTTATCCCTGCAGGAAAGTGAGCGACTGTCTGAACAGATTGTTTGGTCTCCCATAGAGAAGGGTGAGGGGGGCCTCCGCTCGTCCTGTCATTGGATGCCGTTAAAAGCCTTTGACAGGGTCGAGTAGGGGTTCCTATGGGAAGTGATGGATAAATTTGGGGTTGGGTGGAGTTCGTGAACTGGATAAAGTGTTTATACAATTCCCCCAAAAGCCAGGATCGGTATTGATGTAGCAAGTCGGAGAGTTTACCCTTAGTAGGGGTACGAGGCAGTTTTGTCCCCTCTCCCCCTCCTCCTCTTCTTTGCCATTTTTATTGAACCCCTCCCATTAAAATTAGGGCCCATAGAGGCATATGGAGGAGGGGAACGGTGGAACCAGAGGACAAGTTGTGCCTCTATGCAGATGACATCCTGCTATGTCTGCGAGATTCCCCTTTATTGATACCCATGCAGTAAGCACAGTGACAGAATTTGGTCAGTTTTCAGGTTTGGAGATTACTGGAGTAAGTCAGGTCTATGCCATCGGATGGGATAAGATAGTAGAGCTAAGATCTGGAATTAATGAACGCCAGGAATCGCTGAAAATCTCGGGACCGTAATCTCAGCAAAAGTGCAAGATAATGAACTATTAAATCTGAAACCTCTAGTCAACTCAGAAGTAGGGTTCATACCTGGGATAAACTACCTCTCTCCTTTGCGGATAAATTGGTCTTATAAAAATGGTCCTGCTACCACAAATTTTGGTTTTTTTTGACTCATGCCCAATCTGGATTGATATTCTTTCTTTAAGCAATGGAAGCTCTCCTTAATGAATTAATTTATAAAATAATTCATATGGATGGTATTATAGAAGACACTCCTTTGTGGCATAATCCCCTCTTTCCGAGCTTGGGAACCTCCCATTTCCCTTTTCTGGAAAATAGAGGGGTGGCGCCTTTTTTCCAGATACTGGATAAAGGGGTAGTGGTATGTTTTTCTTCACTTAAAACAAAGTGGGTTTGAATAATGGGATTTTTTGAGATACTCACAGTTAGCACATGCAATCAAAGCAATAAAGATGAGTATAGAAGTTAAAATTTGAGGCACATCCATGTATAGACTTTATAAAACACTAAAAAGGAAAAGGGTTTGGTTGCGGGGTATATAGATTATTGCTTAAGGTATTTCTTAGGGTTAAACATAAGTCACAGAGAACATGGGAAAAGGAGATAGGACAGATAACACGGCACGAGTGGGAGGGTTTTATAGGAATGTGAAGTAGGATCTATTAGTGAAAATCACAGAGTTATCCAGACAAAGGTATTGTATAGCTTATACTACTCTCCAGATGTGCTGTACAGATGAAAGTGAAGAGTTCTTCTAAATGTTTCAAATGTGGAATAGAGGAGGCTGACTGTCTTCATACAATCTGGGCGTGCCCCAGACTTCAAGTTTCTGGGATGGTTTATTTTCGGCAGATAAAATAAATTCTAGAGCGGCCACTGACCCCTTCGATTAGTGTGGCAGTTATGGGACTGTTTGGGTTAGCGATAAGTGAAGCCAAAAGAGAGGCTATTGGTATAAGCTCATGACAATAGCGAAGGTTCTTATAGTTCGAGAATGGGAGTAGTAGGATTCCTAATGTAACCAATGGTTCGCTCTTACACAAAAGATTAAAAGATATGAACAAATCCATACTGATAAATGTGGACTGGAGGGAAATGGGCTGAGATCTGGAGTAATTGAAATAGGTTTTTCCCCCATTGTTGAGATGTGTTTTTTTTTTTCTTTTTTTTCTCTTGCCAGTGGGTGGATGGGAAGGGTGGGGGGGGGTTTCTTAAGCTACTGTACAGGGCCATCAATGTACAAAAGAAGAAAATGGCATGGTCTCCTTTTTAAACCATCCGTCAGGATGATATATGTTTGTATGGTATACATTGTATATTGTGTGTAGGGTGAGGGGTGGGGAGTAAGGAGTACACAAGTAAAAACGCAAATAAATTGAAGCTAAGTACTTTAGGGCACCGGTGCACGTTCATTATTCTGATGGTTAAAGGAGGGGAGGAAGGTGGGAGTTTAGGGGAAGAGGAAGGGAAGAGGGGAAGGGGAAGGGAAAAAAAAAAAAAAAAAGAAGAAAAGAAAAAGGTTTACAGATTGTGCTTTACCTGGAGACCTGATGCAGATCTCCACCATTGGTGTTTCAGGTTAGGTTCGGACTATGTCTAGCAGTATGTGGTTCACACCCTGGTTATATGAATTTTGTTAAACTGTTATATGTGTGAACACTGTTAAATTGCAAAGTCTGACTACTATTTTGTAATTTACACTTGTTAAAAAGCAATAAAATTTTTTATAATGGAAAAAAAGATACATTGACATCGATACACAGATTGACACAGTGGAATAATAAAAACGGTCACCCTACATAAGATTACCAACGCGCATAGTAATAATAATAACAATATGATGATGAACATGTTAATTATCCATATACCACAAGTGTGTGTGGAAGTTTATGTGAAAAAAACAAAGAACAATAGACCCCAAAATTTCATTATTATTGCTACACCGCAGATTGTGTAACCAATATTAATCCTCAACAATCAACTTGCCAAGTCATGCTTAAGCTGTATAACATTATGATACATGATGTTATATATTTTCTGTTGCTCTTAATTCAGGAATGGGGAGATTGAAGCACTCATCCCATTCATTGGTTTTATAATTGGGTTTATATGGGTATATTGGGTTAAATAATCACGTCAGCTTTTTTGTGATACTTTGTTGAACCTGGTAATTTGGGTAATCAGATAAAACAGCGTATCGTACATACTCATTGAGGCCATGAGGTTTCACGGTTGCCATGTGTAAAATCCATTGTGATTCTCGTTGACAAACCAATCTATCATGGTCGCCTCCTCTGAGCAGGGCACTTACCGCTTCAATGCCCTCAAAACAGATCACCTTAGAATCACTTTTGTGACATTGCCAAATATATCTAGCTGTAGGGTTATTTGTTTGTTAGTGATATCCCTAATGTGTTCACCAATACGTGTTTGAAAATTGTTTTACACAAGATTGTACGAACATTTACATTGAGTAAAATAATATTCTCAACTCCTACAATGTGATGTTATGTTATTTTTATTGGAAGGGTATTGCCAGTTATTGTGCTGCAAAAAATAGAACCATCTTGGATGTATTTAGTCTTGACATCTCCCACATTTAAAAGTGCGAGCAGGGGGGGGCTGGTAGCCAAGTAGATCTTTTAATGTGGCATAAGGTGCTGTGCGATCAGATTGTCACCCAGATTCCATCCTTTTCGATAAGTAATGGACATTCTTCACCCCACCAACTTACCAATACAAGGGTTTCAATTTAATATATCCCAAAACGTTGAAGGTTTCTCAGACCATTTTGTGTCTGGCTTCATAGGTCCATATGATTCAGGTTTAGGAATCAGATTTTTTTAAGAATTCATCCCGATTGGTACAAATGCATGCTGGTATGCTTTTTTTTTCAGCACCCTATCGGAAATCTCTTATACAGATTAGAGGCAATGAGATGAATCAGGAGGAATGTATAAGTAGGAGTTTTGGATGATAACTTTGCACCACAACAAGTTATTAGTTGCAGTGTATTTCAAAATATATGTGTAGTGATCGCTTCAGTGTGGGATTTCCTGATAATAAGATCCAGAATAAAATGTCATCCTTGTGGAACTCAGAAGTAAGTACAGATCTATTTCAATAACATTAAGGTGGGATACAAAGTTCTTATATTCATCTTCGTACCCAAAAATAAAATATGTCATCTATGAAACATAGCCATGTTATATGATGCGTCCACTGTTTCCATCTCCCACTCTCTTCTGATCGCTTCTTCAGATTAGTGGAATGCAATACTGATTTTTACCTCAAGTTCTGTGGGTGCCATAGGGATGATCGCACCCCCAATAAACCGATGCAGAGGGCTGATCATGGAGGGAGAAAGGTGGAAAAGTCCTTAAGGTGCAGCTGGTTAAAATAGCTGGGGACGCAACTATTAGATCAGGGGTCCCAAACTTTTTACATAGGGGGCCGTCACTGTCCCTCTCAGACCGTTGGAGGGCCGGACTAAAGTTTAAAAATTAAAAAAATATTAATTAATTATTTTCCTATGCTGCCCCTCATAATTTATTATTTCCTATGCTGCCCCTCATAATTTATTTTTCCTATGCTGCCCCCTATAATTTATTATTTCCTATGCTACCCCTTGAGGAATAATAATTATGAGGGGGCAGCATAGGAAATAATTAATTATGAGGGGGCAGCATAGGAAATAATTAATAATGAGGGGCAGCATAGAAAAATTAATTAGGGCAGCATAGAAAATATTAATTATGAGGGCAGCAATAGAAATAATTAATTATGAGGGGCAGCATGGAATAATTAATTATGGGGCACATAGGAAATAATTATTATGAGGGGCAGCATAGGATATAATTGATTATGAGGGGCAGCATAGGATATAATTGATTATGAGGGGCAGCATAGGAATAATTAATTATGAGGGGCAGCATAGAAATAATTAATTATTCCCTATGCCAGTGGTGGCGACCTATGGCACTGGTGCCAGAGCCGGCACTCCGAGCCCTCTCTTTGGGCACCCGGGCCATCATCCCAGCATGAAGTTCACCAGACTGGACTCTTCCAAGAATCTTCCTACAATGATATGACGAATTTGCCCTCCTCCTTTCAACTGCATTGGTGTCTAGGGCTGAATGATTGAAAGTTGTCAAAGAACAAAGAGAAATAAATTACTGCTTATATTGCTGTGCTGGCACTTTGCTATAAATAAGTGGTTTTTGGTTGAAGTTTGGGCACTCAGCTCTAAAGGTTGCCATCACTGCCCTATGCGCCTCCCTCATAGATTATTCCCTATGCGCCCCTCATATTATTATTCCCTATGCTGCCCCTCATAATTATTATTCCCTATGCTGCCCCCTCATAATTAATTATTCACCTATGCGTGCCCCCTCATAATTAATTATTCCCTATGCTGCCCCCTCATAATTAATTATTCCTATGCTGCCCCCTCATAATTAATTATTCCCTATGCTGGCCCCTCATAATTATTCCCTATGCTGCCCCTCATAATTAATTATTCCCTATGCGCCCCCTCATAATAATTATCCCTTGCTGCGCCCTCATATTATTTTTCCCTATGCTGCCCCCTCATAATTAATTATTCCCTATGCTGCCCCCCTCATAATTAATTATTCCCTATGCTGCCCCCCTCATAATTAATTTCCCTATGCTGCCCCCTACATAATTAATTATTTCCTATCCTGCTCCTCATAATTAATTATTTCCTATCCTGCTCCTCATAATTAATTATTACCTATCCTGCTCCTCATAATTAATTATTACCTATCCTGCTCCTCATAATTAATTATTTCCTATCCTGCTCCTCATAACTATTCCCTATGCTGCCCCTCCATTATTATTTTCTATAATGGCCCCATAATCCAGAATTTCATATATTAGGGCAGCCACAATGTTTCTACTGCTGTTTTAAAAAAAATAATAAAAGCCCTGCACTTACCTCTGGCTCCTGCCGGACAGGAAGCGGTGCGCGGCCACGTGATGACGTAATCACGCGGCCGCGCATCCAGGTTCAAGGAGCGATGTGCGCCGGGGTTGTCTTCCGGCCACATCGCTCCACCTGCAATAATAGTGCTCGAGCGGCCGTTTCCGGCCGCATCGAGCACTATTCAGTGACGGGCAGGAGCTTCCTGTCCGGATGGACGGAGGCCCCTGCCCGACTGCCGAACTGGATACGGGCCGTGTGCCGTACTGGAGCGCCAGCCCGGGGGCCCCCAAATAACAAATCCGGATCCCGGGGCTCGGCGCTGGATGGGACGGGGGCCGGATAGAAACGGTCCGCGGGCCGCAAGTGTTAGATACAGAGAAGTTCTCATGGAGATCACACAGGTACTTCTGCGCCAGTGTGCTCACTATAAAATACAGACTTGTATGGATGCACAAACTATGTGTATCCTTTGACATACACATTCATCCAAGTTCTGGAAACAAAGGGTTCTAAGCTCTGTACACATAAATATAAAATCGGTAGCTGTGTCGTGTGACCTGAAATTTCCGATGCTTAGAAAGTATTGAATGAAGCTGCATGCTTGACTTCCCACTTCATACAATTGGACCTTTGTGATCAAACTTGAGACAACCAGTTTACATTAATTACAGCTTTTGGAAGACTGGGATAAAAAAAAACAAAAAAAAAACCCTCAAAGATTACATATTTTTGCAGGTTAATTTTGTACAAATTTAAAAGTATTTTTTGGTATCATCTTCTAAAACCCCCCTTTTTGTCATCTTGTAAATGTCACGAACTTTGAAATCTAATGGGTAAAATTCTCAGGATTGGAGGATCTCCAATCTTCAGAGATACAGCAACTGTTAATGGTAGAAGTTGAAGAGGACAGTGTCATGCTTCACGTATTACAGCAGCACACAGATTGCATGGGATGTCATGGCAGGAGAGCACATTTCAAATGGTTGTAACTTATACGTATGAACTGTATCCTTATTTGTATGTATTGATCTGTATTAGGTTATATGCAAAACATTTTCTTCAATAAACTATATTGAGTATAAAATTATCCTATGAAGTTAAAGTCTAACATATCATGAAAAAAAGTTAAATTGTAATGATATGTAAAGATGTTGGGGTTTAAAGAAGAACAAAACGGCAAAAATGGACCTAGACTTTCAGGTACCAATGGTCTTCATTAGGGAGTTAAACATCCCAATAAGAAGCAGTTTTATCGTCTTTCTACCCTAAAGAGCCTCCTCCACCACTCCCACACTTCCACTTAGATTGTGAACTCCTTACAAATTAGTCTGTGTGTTTGGAATTAGCTAGAGAACGTGCATTCCAAACAAAGTAGTTTTGAGTCACCTGATGATTAACCCGATATACTAGGGTGAATTAAAGTGTTGAGACATATTGGACCACATTAATTAAAGCGTTTGCACAAGTGTCTGCAACAGTTTTGTGTTGTGGTTGCACTGTGTCCGACAAGACAGAAAAAATGTGCACCTAAGTGTTAGTGCTTAGTCAGAGTTTGTGCCACATTTATTATGGACATCCCCTACTATTCTTCAGCATGAACAAAGTGCACACTTACAGATTAATGAAGACTGTGGGCCAGTTTTAATCTAGCACATACTGCACACATTCCACAGGCAAACTGCTCAAAGTACAGTCTGCACTAGTTTTGACAAATGTGACACGTTGCCTTGTGTGAATGTTTTGCCAGGTATGCTTACAAACTTAATTTTCTGGGGATGGGTACTATGCATTTTTAAGGTAAAAACTGTGTGGGCACAAGTTAGTGTGGGAACTTGTTATTAGGTATATTAGTGAAAGGTTCCCTTTAAAATATAAATCAAGAACTTTGTAATGTTTCTCTGCAAACAGTACACTGCTGACATTTGGTGGCTTTCCTTGGTAGTTGCAGTTGGCCAGCTATCGAGTATACAGGAAGAGGGCACATTACCAAACCAAGACAACTCCCCTTGACTGACATTCAGGCAGGTGATCAAACTGGGACACCAAATGGAAACATCATTACATTATTGCAGTGGCTCTTAACTGGGGTTCTGTGAGTCGGTATCAGGGGTTCGAAGGAGCCTCTGCCACAGAGGTCAAGACACACACATTTCATTTATCACTAAAGATGAGTTCGGTGAATGTGCATATTAAAATGGTGTTTCGGTACCTCAAACAAGGTTAAGAACCACTGCAATATTGCCATGTATTTTTACACTTCTTGTTGACTTTTTCAGAATATGTATTAATAGAGGTTAAGTTTTAATTTAGTCTTATAACACCATCCCTTTCTGTGATATAAATTAGTCTATTTATTGTACTTCAAAATATGATTTCATCAAGAACATTTTGATTTATAAGGTGCTACAGAGTATGTTGGGGGTCATATAAATATATAGAATTGTATAAAGGTTTTAAACAAGTTTATGTATATAATAATAATAAAAGATTCAGCTACAGAGGCAGAGGGATAACTCACCAGAAAATTATATAGATCCTTATTAGATGTGATTTTATTGGAATTTTCCAATCCAGTGTGTGCCATTGGACTTTCAGTTTTACATTTCTAAAGTAAAATTAATACAGATAATATCGTCAGAAAGTGAATTATGAAAAAATAATTTACAACTAATATTGCTATTGATAGCTTAGAGGGATAGCAGGGAGTTGGCAGTGTCTTTGGCTCATTTACTAGAACGTAAACAACCCCAAAGCACAACTCACAAAGATAATAGAAAAAAAAAAAGTGTTGTATTAACCCCTTAACGCCCATTAAAGGGATACCAAAAAGTTTAATAATGTTTTCATACATTTACAAAAATTAAAACCTCCTGTACCTCCTGTGACTTTCTTTTGTTTCACAGTTCTATTTGAGCAAGCAATCTTCTGGTTTCAGTTTTAAAGAAAACCTGTCACCAGGGAACTACCCCCCCCCCCCCAAAAAAAAAAATCACACAATACCTATTAGATGGGGAGAAAGCTTGACTGTATACTGTATAGGCCTCCATGACTGGAACAGAGGAATTTTTAGTCTTTTTTTTTTTAGAAGAATGTTGGATCTAATCCCATGTATAGAAGCATCAGTGGAACATGTATAAAAATATCTAAAAGCTACGGTGTATATGGTTTGTGGGGGTTCCCTGGTGGCAGGTTCTCTTTAAAGTGAACCTGTCACCAGGGACCTCATTTTCACTAAAGACAGGTTGCAGAAGCTTACTACACCTGCAGTGCACATCTGCCTCTCAGCCTTTTCTAAATATTTGCATTACAATGCAATTGTGTGTTATAACTTAACTTGCACCCTGACAAAATCCTGGGGTAGTCACAGGGGCTGGACTTTGGTTTGGATGCAATTAAAAAAAAAAAAAAAAAAAGTGCCTTGTCGGTGTTACACACTCCTCAGATCTTAGCCCCCACTTTTGTACTCCTGTATAGCTCCTGCTCCTTCACAGAGGTCACAGCCTGGTGAGCCTGACATCAGTGGGGGAGGGAAAAGCTGTACAGGAGCACAAAGACGGAGGCAGCCTGCAGCTCAGACAAGTCACATGTTGTTTTCTGAAATGTATCCAAACCAAAGCTCAGCTCCTGTGACTACCCGAGGATTTTGTCAGGATGCAAGAGGAAGTTATAACACACAATTATATTGTAATGGAAATGCTTAGAAAAGGCTGAAAGGCATTTTTGCACTTCAGATGTCATAGGCTTTTACAATCTGTCTTTAGTGAAAATGAGGTCCGTGGTGACAGGTTCCCTTTAAGTTACAGCTGAAACCAGTTGCATATGATACCAGCTCTGATTGTGAGTCACTGCCATCTCCACACCAGGCTGTACCAGTAAAATAAGATGGCAAACTTCCCAATAATAATCTTTTCTAACAGGCCAGAGAATAAAGAATTTTATTAGAGTGTTTTTGATACCCAACAGTCAGATGCCCACATGAGCGATTCTAACCGTACCTCATTATAAGTGTGAAAAGGCACTACTGTAGCAAAACCATGTGAAAAAGATGTGCAACTATTAATTCATATATATTGTTACTATGGACAAATTGTGCTAGTTTTTACATTTTACAGTCTTATTACTAAAATAAAATCGTGGGCTACCTTAAATTCTTGGGGTTCTGATTTAATTTGCCTGTATAGAGGAACAAACAAACAAACAAACAAACAGTCTTTAAATGATGGCTAATATTTACAGTGTTAATTTTTTTAAGTTCTTCAAAATACTTTAAACATATGCATAATTCAAGTTTTGCATTACATTTCCCCTAAACATTGATGGGATAAAAAACATTTTAAGCTTTACAAATACTTCAGTGATATGTGAATGCATTAGTAAGGCTCTGTTCACAAAACGATTGGTCACAATCAACAGTGAACCCTATTACTATATTTATAAGCCCAAACAATACCAATGCTTTAAGATTGCCAAGCATATTATATAATTGCCAGTGCAGAAAGTATATCTTACATGGTATAGAAAGGATAGGAGCTCTAACAGTTCAAAAAAGCAAAAAAAGCCTACATACTCACCTACACTCCTCTTAATCCTGATGTTGGGGCTTGTCTTCTTTAACTTTGAAGGCGGGGTGTCAAGATTACAGAAAACAAGCATCGGGATCAAGATGAGGAGGAGGACAGGCGAGTATGTGTAATTGTTTTTTTTACTTTACTGAACTGGTATATTTCCTTTAAATACAGCAAAGATCAGATGTTCTGCAGATGATAAACAGTGAAGGGAACCGAAAGCAGACCAGTTAGCGCTCAATGTAGTGGCTATGCTTAGCTCCAATTCAGTTGGTCTGTAATAAACTGACATGACCACTACACAGGGACAGAAAATACAATAAAGTTTGGTAATGTAAAAACAAATACTCACATTTTATCTGATGTACAAGGATCTTTTCTATTTTGATCTGCACCACAGTTTTCTACAGAGAAGGAAAGAAAAACAAATGTATTTTTAAAAGATATCCCTATTGTCATACTGTTCAACTTTGAGGGGCCACATAAGTATCCAGCACCATAGATGCACAAACAACACAGCACATCACAAAATGTCACCATAGAAATTATAAATACCACAGGAGAGCAATGATTATCGCCTCAGAAAAAAATCCTGCATTCAGAGCAGACAATAGTAGTGCAGACCCCAGAGCAGATAATAGTACTGGTGACCACATAGTAGGCTTAAAATACTGGAGAACCCAGAGCATAAAACTAATAGTTGGTTTCCCTGAAAATAAGAACCCCCCTTCCGCTCGAAAATTAGACTGTGTCCCATACTGGTTGTATGCGGCAGCATCCAGACCCGGAGCAGGAAAGGACCCAGGAGCAGTAGAGCTTACAAATACTTACCACTCCTGGGCCCTATGCTGCGGGCGTTCTGCTCTAGGTCGTGACCTTGACGAATATAACCAGCATCAGTCAGAACAGGGGGAGCGGAGCGGCAGGAGAGGACCTGGGAGCAGCGAGAGCTTTACTTCTCAACTGTACTCACTGCTATCCAGTCTCCGACACCAATGAGCACTTCCATCAATTATGTTACATCAGTTATGACTGCAACTCATGGCTTGACAGGCTGCATGTGGCCTGTGGTGCCTCTGATCCCCCTTTTTAGTGGAGATGAATGTGTGTGTTGCACTTTATGGACATGCTCTGGAATAAAGCTCCTCTGCTATAGATTAGAGGAATAAGGTACATGGAAGGAATGCCTGCATTTATCACAAGCACTGCTAGAGGTACCAGGAAAATAGTCGTAGAGTCAAAGGATATTTTAGTGTAGCTGGAGTCAGAGTTGAAATTTGGGAAATCGAGGAGTCTGAGGTTTGGCTTACTGACTCCAATGCCCTGCTTTGAAGGCTTTGTATAAAAGCATACAATGCTAGGGCTACAGCTAGTTGTTCTCCTCCCAGGGTCCTTTTTGAATATACAGAAAATTCTTCTACTGCTGCCAAGAAGGATAAGGTGAGAAACCAGTCTTATTTAACAGTTTATTCCATAAGACTATGCATTTTTCACTAGTGCTGAGCACTTCCTTAGGTCAATATATCTGTCATTAACATAATATAACGTATATACTTGAGTATAAGCCGACCCAAGTATAAGCCGGAGAACCTAATTTTACCACCAAAAACTGTGAAAACCTATTGACTCGAGTATAAGCCTGAGGCGGAAAATGAATTGTTCACAGCCTCCCCCAGAGTATACAGCTAGTGAGCCCCTTGTATAAAGCCAGCGAGCCTCCGGTAGCATATGGCCAGCCAGCCCCCCCCCCAGTAGCAGACCCCGGCCCCCCAGCCCCCCCCCCAGTAGCAGCACATGGCCAGCCAGCCGCCCCCTGCAGTATATAACCAGCCCCCTGCAGTATATAACCAGCCCCCTGTAATAAAGCTAGAAAGCCAGTCCCATGTAGTATATATAGCCAGCCAACCCGCCCGCCTCGTGTAGTATATAGCCAGCCACCCCCGTGTAGTATATAGCCAGCCACCCCCGTGTAGTATATAGCCAACCCTCAGGATGCCCTGCACACAAAAAAAATAAACAGAGGTTTCACCTTCCTGCCGCCCCGGGCAGGTCCTCTTCTTACTTCATGTGGACAGATAAAAGGGCCTTGCACCCAGGTGAGCAATCAGTTTAGTTTTTATAAAATAAAACATATATATTATATTAATATATATAGTACAAAAAAATGGCAGCACTTGAGATTTCAAGGTGAATAAAAACGTACTTGTTTATTCCAACATGTGTCCTGTAAGCTACGTTTCTGCTTTTTCTGTATATACAAAATCTGGGCTGACGTACAAAATGCTAGACCTATATAATATTCAATAAAACACACTTAGCAGTTTGTTAAATTTTTTTCTCCTAAAAATAGCAATACCTCACATGTGTTTGGAAACTACTGTAGGGGAGCTTGGAAGGAAAGACTGCTTTTCAAAACATAATGGGCGATGGCTGGTTCACTTCGAAAAAAAATAAAATGAATATCCAAAAAAAAGCATACCGTATATACCGGCGTATAAGAAGACTTTTGAAGACAGAAAAATCTTCTGTCTTCTCTGGGGTCGTCTTATACGCCTGTAATCGTCTTATACGGCGGCGGTCGGGTCACGCTGCATGGAGAGGGCTCACGGGCCGAGCCCTCTCCATAGCCGGTAAGTCTTTGCTGCATATTGCGATCGGTGCTAGCAGCGATTGGTGCTAGCAGCGTTGCCGGCAGCCTCAAATAGTGGCGTACCGATCACGGTACCGAGGCCCGCACCTGACCCCTGTGCTGCGCTGATAACTCGGCGCAGCACAGCGGGCAGATGTTTTGAATTGTGACAGCCGCGGGCCTTTCCCTTACAGCGCACGGACTGTTCGGCATCTGGTCTGTGCGCTGGATCAGGAGGGCCCGGAGCTGTCACAATTTAAAATTTGAACGGCCCCCGATCCTATGGCTACTGGTGAGGGGGGACATTAATTATGGCTACTGGTGAGGGGGGACATTAATTATGGCTACTGGTGATAAATGTTGTGGACATTCACTATAATGAAAAATTAAAATGCTACTGGCCCTTTAATCAGGGCAGAAGATGGCTGCTGGTCACATGTCTGTTTGTAGTCGGTTGCTTGCAGTATGACTAGTGTTGTGGCGAGACCCATCTGAGTGAGGTAATGTCCAGTGATGGCATTTACACATCATTACTATGGTAACAGTGAAAGAAAGTGGGGCACTGTTACTGAGAACTGAGGGATCACAAGAGGCGTTGTCTCCTGTGGCAGTCATCCTCGAGATAGCTCTGTCTACTTAATAAAGCCCATAAAATTTAGCAAATCATAAAAGCAAACAATTTAAGTTCTGTATGAGATTAAATACATGTTTTTGTATCAGATGTTCATATTCCTGGAATATCCCTTTAAGTTTTTCTAAAGTTCTGCAGTTCTGTGCCAATTAGGTTGTATCCAGCTTGTGCACTTGAGAAGTTAGAATGTTATTTATTATGGTACAATACCACAATAGATAAAATATGAAAGGGCTCAGGAGCAATAGAGCTTAAAGGGGTATTCTCACAAAGACAAGTTTCTTAAATGTACTCAGGATAACAAAATAACACATTCTCTAATTCACTGTTATTAACAAAAGTACAGCATTTCACAGATACAAGCCCAACCTGTCTATCAGTCCTGGTTAGGGACGCCATGTTGGATTTCTGTGTGACAGCATGGAGATGTGATTTCTGTTTCCCCCTCTGCTCCCTGCACTCTAGCACTGCCCACCTTCAGTCCAAGACGGAGCTCGCTCACTGTTGCACACTGATACACAGACATTGGGGCAGATTTATCAAGCAGTCTGAAAGTCAGAATATTTCCAGTTGCCCATGGCAACCAATCACAGCTCCATTAAAATATTCATGAGCACGTGTGTGAAATGAAAACTGAGCTGTGATTGGTTGCCATTGGCAACTGGAAATATTCTGACTTTCAGACTGCTTGATAAATCTGCCCCAGTGAGTTCCTGCCTGCAGCAGCATGGGGAGAACTACAAGCTACAGTCATGGCCAAAAGTTTTGAGAATTATACAAAGTCTACTGCATCAGGTTTTATAATGGTAATTTGCATATACTCCAGAATTTTATAAAGAGTTATTAGCTTAACAGCAATTAATTGCAAAGTCAATATTTGCCTAGAAAAATTAAATTTTCCCCCAAAACACATTTCAACTTCATGAAGGCCTGCCTAAGGGTGACGTCAGACGTGGTGCTTTGTCTGCGCTTGCAAACGCAAACAAGCCGCGCCCACTCGGGCGGGCCGCGGCCGATCGCAATGCGTTTTCTATGGAAACGCTGCGATCGGGAACGAGCGGCGGGGTGTTTGCGTTAATTTAATGCAAACACCGGTGGCTCGTTCCCGATCGCAGGCGTTTCCATAGAAACGCCAATGCGATCGGGCCGCGGCCCGCCCCGGTGGGCGCGGCTTTGTCTGCGTTTGCAAGCGCAGACAAAGCGCCACGTCTGACATCACCCTTAAAAGGAGCAGTAATTGCTCCATTAACACAGGTGTGGGTGTTGATGAGGACAGGACTGGAGATCAACCTGTCATGATTAAGTAAGAATCACACCACTGGACACTTAAAAGGAGGCTGGTGCTTGGCATCACTGTTTCTCTTCCGTAACCGGTTATCTCTAAGAAACATGTATATGAACAGAATTGGATCTGTATTCTTAGGTAAACCCAATAATGTGGCTACAACACTGCAAAATTTGCTATGGCGAATAAGAACAAGGAAACGTGTAAGGTAGCAAAATAACACAGAATATAACAAAGAATATAAAACCATTTAAAAAGGAATGCACCCTAGTGCATGCATAGATACAAAATCAAATGGAGCCTGACACCTGATAATGTCGGGTATATCCAAACCTGAGCCACACAAAACCATCACAACATGAATGAGTATGAAGGCAGGGCATGTGTCTGTGGGAAAAATGATGGAAAAGTAAGTCCGGCCCGAGAATATATGAGGAATGAATGCACTGAAATGCATAGTAATCCTCTGTGCCGGAATAGCTGATATGCTGTAGCAGACCCACTGGCACAGATCCAAGCTGAAATATTACCAGAAGATGTGAGGTGGAGATGGGGACCCAGGACAAGTCGCCCCACGCATTCCGCCGCGTATCGCAGCTTCCTCAGGGGTGCCCCACAGATGTAGTACCCAAACATATACCTATGCCATATGCACTTAATGGGCAGCCGGTGTGTGAGTGCCGGAATTGCGCCAGGATCGGCGTCTCCGGAAACGGGGAGGAGTCCGCCGCGGTATGACGTTACTTCCGCTGACGCGGTCCGCCATCCGCGCATGCGCACTTCCAACTCTTATCCAGGCAATGCCGAAGACGCTACCGGATGGGCCAGGAATGGTGACTGTGCACCATGTAGAACTAAGTGAAGCGTAATATCTAAATGAAAATGAACAAGACAAGGTGCCACAGAGTAAACCCTGATTAAAAAACGCAAATGATGAAACAAAGTGCATGAGTGAAAGAATGATTGATAAAAATGATGTACAGATCGCCATATAATAAAGTGCATAGGGCATATATAATGCATGCTAAGTGCAAACATGGACATTATCAAATACCAAGCAACCTTCTTTGTCCCAAATAGAACTTTATCATCAAATATTATAGACACACTCAGACCGACACATACACATATAACTACATGGGCCCATGCACATTCACCCAACGCACATACCACAACATACGATCAAGAATAATTGCATCATAAGGTTTATAGCAATACGATAGATACAGAGAAGTACAAAATAAAGGGTACTTAAATTTGTCATTATGACCATGCAGCTCATAATAGTAGGACCAATATGCGGTCAGGATACACGAGGGAGTAGGACCGGAGGTTTGTGAAGGCAAGCGTTGGTCTAGGCAAGACAGAGACGCTAAATCTGACAAGCTTCTGGGAGGAACAACCAAAGGGCCGCTGGGGACCCGGGGTGGAAGCAATCAAGGAGAACTCTTATAGGATCAAGTCATTAATCTAAGAATGATAAAGCAATGCAAAGTTGTAATGAGCACAAAAAAACAGAGCAAAGGGCATTAAAGTAGTGTTATCTAAGACACCAGTGTGCAGGATTTAGAGCCAGCCTATGGAAGGAGGCATGCATCACCCAGCTATGTATATAAGTAGAACATATCTTGAATGAAGTGAGCCCATAAGGGGTGGGCGCATGCCTGCATGGAATGAAAAAAGGAATAAAAAGGAAAAGGAAAAGAAGAGGAGAAAGAAACAAGGGGAAAAGAGAAGAAGCGAGGGAAAGAGAGAGGTAAGTGACCCAAATGTGTGCTGGAGACCCATGGTGAGGTGAATAGAAATACCTGTGGGTAGAATGCCCACTGTGACAGGTGGAAGACCTGTGGGGTGTGAAGTGGTGACCGATTGATGAGGAGGTGTGGGCCTAGTGCTAAGTAAAGCACAGTGAAGGATAAGTGTGGCGAAAGGCCACCAATGGGAAGAACGTGAAAAAATGACAGTGCAAGAGATGAAGGAACAAAAGCAGTGTACGCGTGCGTGTGTAGGGAAGGGGTCACAGTGGCATAAGGTCACCCAGAGTGCAGAAAAGATAGTGTGAAAAAAATATGGAAAAGTGAAAAAGAAAAAGAAAAACAAGAAACGTGATTGTTGGACCAGAAAGTGAACAGAGAAAAAGAATGAAAAATAGGAAAACAAGAGGGAAAAAACGGAAAAAACTAAAAGAACCCAATGGAGGGCATGCTGTAAACATGAGTGCCTGACCGGTGAGGATACCTACTTTTTGTAGAAGCCGGAGAAGAGCATTTCTTCATTCATCCCCAAAGGAGCCAATGTTCTCAGTTCAAATATCCATTTGGCTTCAAGTCGGAGAAGGCCCGGGGTTAAGTCCCCTCCCCTTATGTAAGGTTGCACTCTGTCAAGGCCGATAATTCTTAGACTGGAAGGGTCACCTCTGTGCACACTAAGAAAGTGTTTTGCAACTGTGGATAATTGTTTCCCATCCTTGAAGTCTCGTTCCGCATTATTAATCGTGGAGATGTGTTTCTGTACTCTTTTACGTACCTCCTGACCCGTTTGCCCGACATACATTTTGGGGCAGGAACACATTAGGCCGTAGATGACACATCGCGACCGGCAATTCACACAAGACCGGAGTTTGATGATTCTGGAGTCAGCCGGGTTCAGAAGGTTATCACCTCTTAGAATCAAGGGGCAGATCGTACAATCTCCACACGGGTACGTGCCAAGTAGTCGTTGACCATGTCCAATTGCCCTTGTTGGTAGTTGAAAATGGCTTTTTGTTAGACTGTCACGCAGATTTTTAGCCCGTCTGGCGACCATCCTCGGTACAGGGGGAATATGTATGTCCAATCTGGGCTCACTTTTTAAGATACCCCAATTTTTGTGTAGCAGTTTGTAGATATCTGACCATTGGTTATGATAGGTCGTTACCAGGCAGGGTTTGCCATCAGATGTTTTGATTCTTGGTACAAAGGTGTCTTGTCTTGGGGTTTGTTTGGCTCGAATAAAGGCCTTCGAGACCCCTTTTTTTGGATAGGCACGATTCTTGAATCTGTGTGTTAAATCTCTAGCTTGCTCCATAGTTAGTCTTATGTCCAATTCTTTAATAAAGTCATTCTGTGTTATTTTGCTACCTTACACATGTTTCCTTGTTCTTATTTCGCATCTCTAAAGAAACAGTCATCATTGCACTACACAAAACTGGCCTAACAGGGAAGAGTATCGCAGCTAGAAAGATTGCACCTCAGTCAACAATCTATCGCATCATCAAGGAATTCAAGAAGAGAGGTTACATTGTTGCCAAAAAGCTCCAGGGCGCCCAAGAAGGACCAGCAAGCACCAGGACTCTCTCTTAAAAGTGTTTCAGCTTTGGGATTGGGCTACCAGCAGTGCAGAGCTTGCTCAGGAATGGAAGCAGGCAGGTGTGAGTGCATCTGCACGCACTGTGAGGCGGAGACTCTTGGAGCAAGGCCTGGTGTCAACGAGGGCAGCAAAGAAGCCACTTGTCTCCAGAAAAAACATCAGGGACAGGCTGATATTGTGCAAAAGGTACAGGGAGTGGACTGCTGAGGACTGGAATAAAGTCATTTTCTCTAATGAATCCCCTTTCCAATTGTTTGGAACATCTGGAAAACAGCTTGTTCGGAGAAGACAAGGTGAGCGATACCACCAGTCTTGTCTCATGCCAACTGTAAAGCATCCTGCAACCATTCATGTGTGGGGTTGCTTCTCAGCCAAGGGAATCGGCTCTCTCACAGTCTTTCCTAAAAAGAAAACCATGAATAAAGAATGGTACCAGAATGTCCACCAAGAGCAACTTCTCCCAACCGTCCAAGAGCAGTTTGGTGATCAACAATTCCTTTTCCAGCATGATGAGGCACCTTGCCATAAAGCAAAGGTTATAACTAAATGGCTCAGGGAACAAAACAGAGATTTGGGGCCCATGGCCTGGAAACTCCCCAGATCTTAATCCCATTGAGAACTTGTTGTCAATCATCAAGAGATGGGTGGACAAACAAAAACCAACAAATTGTGACAAAATGCAAGCTTTGATTCTGCAAGAATGAACTACTATCAGTCAGGATTTGGTCCAGAAGTTGATGGAGAGAATGCCAGGGAGAATTGGAGAGGTCCTGAAGAAGAAGGGTCAACACTGCAAATATTGACTTGCTGCATTAACTCATTCTAACTGTCAATAAAATATGTTGTTACTCATAATATGATAGCACTTGTATTTCTGTATGTGATAAAAACATCTGACAAACACACATAAAACCAGAGGGCAACAGATCATGTGAAAATATAATATTTGTGTCATTCTCAAAACTTTTGGCCATGACTGCACAGCCAGATAAGTTTTTTTTTTATCTGGGGAGGCACCGCAGGAAGGCACAAATCTAGTGTGTTGTGGAATAGGAGAGATGTAGGAGAGCTGACAGTGTGCAATAGACATTTCATGGGTATCATCATCTCTGATCTCTATTCTCATATCTCTTTTTGTGTCAGATACTTGTATAATATTCAGAAGGTATATTAAAGTGTATATAAACCTGTACCCACATAATCTAAGCTCACAGAACAAGATGGATCATAAGGGGGCTGCTTAGAGAGGCTCCTGATCTTTATTGTGTTAACATCACTAGGGGATTGCAAATACAGAATTTTCTTTCATGGGAAAACCCCTTTAAAGCCTAATTCAGTATTGACAAAGGATTCAAAGAGTGCCCTTTTTCAAATGACTGCATTAATAAAGTACCTTTTATGTGATCTGAAGTAGTAGATTTAACATCAGAAGATGGGTCTTCCACCTTTAGCATCTTCCTGGGTGGTTCACAGTCTTCAATACTTCTAGTTGTTGTGTCTTCTTATGAGGATATTAATAAAAAAAAGAATACAGGATAAATACATCTTTCAAAAATTATTTAAATACACAAACATCAACAAACATTAACAATTTCAGGATAGTGATAACAACAGTAACAAAAAATAAACCGTAAAATATTAAAAGTCTATGTTAAATATTGCTGAATATCAAAATGATTTTGGTGTCTTTCGCAAATAGCTCACTTGGGTGACACCAGAAGGGTAATTCTTATAAAAGGATTCTATTATTTCCGTCATCAATGTTGCAGGAAAAACAGAAAATTTGCATCAGTCATGTGTTCATGTTCATGTGTATAATCTGTCGGTGATTTTCATCTTCTTCAGTTGCTTTTCATAAGT
This sequence comes from Engystomops pustulosus, assembly GCA_019512145.1. Classification (NCBI taxonomy): domain Eukaryota; kingdom Metazoa; phylum Chordata; class Amphibia; order Anura; family Leptodactylidae; genus Engystomops; species Engystomops pustulosus. The sequence goes on from CM033645.1 coordinate 113,144,967, forward strand.
CTTCATCTACCTGTTGACTTGTGTGTGTCTTGGCACACACAACCCTGTCCGTCAGTCATATATAGTGAAACCCAGAGGTGTGTCGTGTAGTCCTGAATGTCTAGTGCCTCTATATATGGTGTTCTTTAAATTTAGGCACATCCAATAGCCCAAGCCTTTGTACCAATATAAACTGTTTATGTCAGTAGTGTGTGCATTACCCAGATTTAAAGCTTTATGTGATATACAGATAAATACCGTGGATCATAATCTCATGTAGTGACATTGAAGAACAAATAAAATGTAGATCAAAAGGAATCTGTCTAGAGAATCAAAGCCCATAATCTGCCACTAACCAGTTATCCAAGGTGATGAAATGTTATGTTATATTATGAATATGCCGAACCCCTTTAAGAGTGGTCCGGCGTTTCTAGTGTACAGCGCATCTGCATTTGTAACAGCTAAAGAGAGATTTGCCTAATTAAACAGCTACGCAACGTGCGACTGCACCCTCAGTGAGAGCTCAGCCCAATCAGCCATAATTATTTCCAATTAGGGCAAAGTAAAGCCAATATTTGCACAGGCAAGTCCCATTTATGACATTTTTACATTTGTGTCCCTGATAAAGACTGTCTAGCTACAACTAAAGATGCTAATCTTCCCGAACTTTATTTACACACATACACATGGAAAATAAAAAAATATACAAAAATAGAAGTGACTAGGGAATGGGAGCTAGGAGGCACAAGCATCTACCACCAAGGAGGTTGTCCAACTGAAAGGGATAGAGTTACACAAGAACTATAAATAATGTCCTGTGCTAACAAAAACGTCTGAAAGTGATGGTTTAAAGCAACAGCTGTAGTTGTAGGTCCACAGTGAGAGACATATCTAAACACTCACAGCTGTCACTGAAGCTAACAGCTTTGCACATGTAGCAGCTGGTATTGTTGCACATTCTTCTATGCAAAATAAATAACTCAGTCAGTCCGTAGCAGTTAAAGCAAAAATCACATCCAATTCAGAGGCTCAGAGAGCTTTAGGCATAACTAAACTTTTTGAAATATTTTTCCCCATTAGAAAACTAGTAAAACTTTGTAATATACTTTATAAGGTCTCACACAACCAGATTTTACCTTTCAGTAATTGCAGACCCGTATTAATGGACTGTAAGACACTGGTATGCAATCGTATGTGATTTGTATCCACATAAAATATGTCTCCGATGCTCTGCAAATCCTTGACAGACTATGCCCTCCTACCTGCAGGTCTCCCTGGGAACTATCTGGAAATACAGGTCACATATGGCTCACATCTTGTGTGTGCGCTGTATGCAAACCATATTATCTATGTTTCCATAGACTTCTATGGGGCTGAAGAGGTCCACATCTGCAAAAGAATAGGACATGCTCTATACTTTGCAGAACATATATACAGACACCATACGGTGAGGAGGGAGACACGGAACTCATTTAGTGAACTGTACTTTACATTATAGACTATAGGGCTGTGCTCTAGGTTCCGTATTTGCGGCAAGCTTGCGGTCTAAACATCTGGACACGTGCATAAAGTCTAAAAGAAGTGTGTTTATGTGTCTCTTTCCCTTGGCTTGTGGAGCAATGGTTCAGTCTACCAAGTCACCAACTAGTTTATCCCTCTGTGCCCAATAAAAATAAACAAACAAACTTGTATAATTACAGAGCTCCATGCGCCTGTGAAGTAAGGCAACACTGAATTACCGGTACTGCAGAGGCGTGGGTAGCATTTCAGAAGAGTAGAGTTTTACCTTATCAGACTAATTTCTATAAACGTTATCATTATTTTTTTTTTTATATAATAAGTTTTCCCAGTTTTGGGGGGTAAAATTAGGCCTTTACTCTAATATATATGGAAATTGACATGGGGCACAGTATCTAATAGAGGGAACACAGGAAATATCTAATAAAGGGAGCATAGTATTTAACATTGTGGGCACAGTAAATATCTAAACAATGGAGCATCATATATATATCTAATAAAGACTGCATAACATATAGGGGACAAAGTATATACCTCGGAGAGGGAAACATTTTTGAACTTTTTTTTTAGAGACACAGAGAAGCAATTAAATATTGAGTATCCCTTGGGGGGGTGTTATTCTGTATATTTTATGAGCTATAAGAACTGTTCAGACATCTTAAATATTAAAGGTGTATTCCGGGAATATGAACGTTTGATACAAAAACCTATAATGTTATAAATAAATAAATGTAACAAAACTCAATGTCATTATTCACAAAATGGAGCTTAGTTTGATTTTATGATTCACAAAATTTTATGGCCTCTCTAAAGTATGAGAAGTTATTACCAAGATGGCTGCCACTAGAAACTACAAGTCCCAAGATTCTTTAGTTCTCAGTAACTCTTCCTACCTCTTATGCTTTGCTCCCAGTGATGATGTAACAGACTTTCTTGCTCTGTTACCATAGTAATGATGTGTAACTGCCACCAATGTACATCACCATAACACTGGCCATACTGGAAGCCCTGCAACCAACCGACTACTGCCAAACATAGTGGTGATCACATGACCTGCCCACACAGGTGCAGGACATGTGATGTGGACATGTGACCAGCGGCCATCTTCTGTCCTGTGTCTTCTCCGTGTAGAGGAAATTAATGGCCAGTAAGGGCCAGTAGCATTTTAATTCTTCATTACATTGTATGTCAACAGCAGTTTTCTGCTAAAGGGGCAACAACTAATTACATATAAGCTTCCATTTTAATGACCAATTTGTATAGGAATTATGCTGATTCCTGGAATACCCCTTTAAGGGTTATAGATAGATGTTAAACTTAGGTAGACAGACAATCCATGCATGCAATCCAAAATGTCTGCTCAATGCAATAATTTACATAATTATTCCATACACAGCACACAGTCAAGGGGGAAAAAATATATTAGATCAACATAGAAATTTGAAAGAAAAAACTTATCAGAAGATCGTCCTCAGCAGTGCCGGAATGGTACAATGGATTAACACATACCTTAAAACCCCAGCAAGCTTCGATGCAGACCTCGGAAGTGCTGCACTCGTGGAAAGAGGGGGAAGCGTAAAGCTCCACTGGGTTCCTAACTTCCAAGATGGTGCCAACCGCGTGTTACAAAACAGAAATCCTGCCGTCTCTCCCTCTGCTAGCCCAGAGAAGCAGATACTTTGTGTATCAGACACAGGAACTACAACCACTGATCTGCTAGCACACAGCAATGAGGATCCATTCTCCTCAATCCCTACATCCAAAAAGGTAGCATCAGAAGCCTTCATAAAGGATATGACGAGGGTCGAGGATCCATCCATGCTCACTTACCCTCATTGCTCAGCAGTTTCCACATCACATCATTATACAGACTGTCAGTCATTTGTATAGGAGTATCTTTTATACACAGGCTGCAGGGAACATGGCCGACAGCACCAGGAAGCACATAGAGGAGCCATTACACCATTATACCTCGCATGATTCTATACACATGACTGACAGCGTGTATGAGTATGTCACACACACATAGGCTGTAGGGGCCACCAGCACAAGGAAGCACATGGAGGAGCCATTAAAGCTTACATAATTGTACAGACTGTCAGTCAAGCACTGGGGGGTGTGGGTATGCCTCCGCTCATGAATAAGCTGGACAGCCGAAAACGATAATGACTCATTGGACATCTCTCAGGTCATTTGCATACAGCTTTAGTACCAGATTGCTTAAGTTTACAGGCATGTAGAGTAACTATGAAGGGATAGTGTCAATGCTTTCTAATGGCAGTTTATGAAAATATATTTAGTTTCGGGGTTTAATTTGCCTGACGGGTTCTCTTTAAACTAACCCTTCAAAAGGTCTTCAATGTGGAGAGAAGCATTGAGCACATAATCAGGAGACACATTTAACCAAGAGCACCCTGATTTTTCACATAAAAAATTCCCCCACATATTTACAGCAAACGTGGGGGTTAAGGGTTATAGATAGATGTTAAACTTAGGTAGACAGACAATCCATGCATGCAATCCAAAATGTCTGCTCAATGCAATAATTTACATAATTATTCCATACACAGCACACAGTCAAGGGGGAAAAAATATATTAGATCAACATAGAAATTTGAAAGAAAAAACTTATCAGAAGATCGTCCTCAGCAGTGCCGGAATGGTACAATGGATTAACACATACCTTAAAACCCCAGCAAGCTTCGATGCAGACCTCGGAAGTGCTGCACTCGTGGAAAGAGGGGGAAGCGTAAAGCTCCACTGGGTTCCTAACTTCCAAGATGGTGCCGACCGCGTGTTACAAAAGAGAAATCCTGCCGTCTCTCCCTCTGCTAGCCCAGAGAAGCAGATACTTTGTGTATCAGACACAGGAACTACAACCACTGATCTGCTAGCACACAGCAATGAGGATCCATTCTCCTCAATCCCTACATCCAAAAAGGTAGCATCAGAAGCCTTCATAAAGGATATGACGAGGGTCGAGGATCCATCCATGCTGATTTACCCTCATTGCTCAGCAGTTTCCACGTCACATCATTATACAGACTGTCAGTCATTTGTATAGGAGTATCTTTTATACACAGGCTGCAGGGAACATGGCCGACAGCACCAGGAAGCACATAGAGGAGCCATTACACCATTATACCTCGCATCATTCTATACACATGACTGACAGCGTATATGAGTATGTCACACACACATAGGCTGTAGGGGCCACCAGCACAAGGAAGCACATGGAGGAGCCATTAAAGCTTACATAATTGTACAGACTGTCAGTCAAGCACTGGGGGGTGAGGGTGTGCCTCCGCTCATGAATAAGCTGGACAGCCGAAAACGATAATGACTCATTGGACATCTCTCAGGTCATTTGCATACAGCTTTAGTACCTGATTGCTTAAGTTTACAGGCATGTAGAGTAACTATGAAGGGATAGTGTCAATGCTTTCTAATGGCAGTTTATGAAAATGGAGAGAAGCATTGAGCACATAATCAGGAGACACATTTAACCAAGAGCACCCTGATTTTTCACATAAAAAATTCCCCCACATATTTACAGCAAACGTGGGGGAAAAAAACATGCAGGGATCTGTATCGCTATCAAAGACTGAGTCTATTTGGACCACAAGGGGAGATGCATCATATTAATAGGTATAATAGAATCAGTGATAACCACTTTAGTACATTTATATGCCCCTATTTCTTCTCAACAAAGTTTTTTAAAGAAGCTCACACAGAAAGCGTGGAAAATACAAAAAGGTCAGCTACTACCCTGTTTCCCCGAAAATAAGACAGTGTCTTATATTAATTTTTGCTCCTAAAGAGGCACTAGGTCTTATTTTCAGGGGAGGTCTTATTATTCCATGAACAAGAATTTACATTTATTATTGAACAAAAAAATCTACTTCTCTAACATTCTATAAATCTCCAAACTCTGAACTTCATGTTGTATTTCTTAGACTCATTGGCCCCAATCTCTCATGTTTAGTAAAAGCACTTTCCATAAATGACCCTTCTTATCCTGGAAGCTGCTGATAACACATTTGCAGCACAACAGCCGGTGATTTACTTCCATGAATTCTTCCCCATGTCACAACCTTCTGCAGCATCTAAAAGATTTACTAATACTAATGTATGTCATGGGGGGAGCTGCTGCAATGACTGCCACTAGGTCTTATATTCAGGGGAGGCCTTGTATTTCTAAGCCTGAACAAAATTGTACTAGGTCTTATTTTCGGGGGATGTCCTATTTTAGGGGACTTCAACATTCTTCCAGATTCAAATTTACTTCTGACAGAAAAAGATTGCCGCCCTTCATGGGCTCATGGTTAACCCCTTAAGGACGCAGCCATTCTGTAGCTTAAGGCTCAGTCCCATTTTTTGGATTTTGACCTTGTCATTTATATGGGTTATAACTTTTCAACACATGTTACTTATATAAACGATTCTGAGACAGTTTTTTCCCCACATGTGGTACTCATTTTAGTGGTAAATTTGGCTGTAGTTTTGCGTTTATTACAAAAAAAAAAAAAAAATTATGATTTTTTTAAAAAATTGCCATTTCGAAATCATCGCGTTTTTCAGGCAGACAGATTTACCACTTAAATAAATTGATGAATAACATTTCCCATATGTCTACTTTACATTTTCATCATTTTTGAAATGTCTAGATAATTTATTTTGATTTCACGCAAATAGATTATCGATTTTCCGTATTTTCAGAATTTACTTTTTTGGGGATAAATACAGTTTTAAATGAAATTTTACATATTTAGCATTAAAACCCTCCTATATAATCTACCCATTTTCAGACCTGCACCCCTCAAACTATCAGAAACAGCTTTTAGGAAGATTGTTAACCCCTTGAGATCTTCACAGTAATTGAATCAAAATGGAGGTGAAATTTAGAAAGGTCAAATTTTGTCGGTTATTCGTTCACTTAGCCCTAAAATTTACACATTTCCAATTTGTTATGAAATTTCTCCCGATTTCAGAGACCCCCACATGTGGCCGTTACTTGTTTTATGGGCGCACAAAGGAAGGAGAAACCTGCAGCTGCCAGGATTTTAGTTTCCTCATTGGCCCCTTTTGTAGGCTATAAAATTTTTGCTTTTTTGTTATTGGGGTCATGTGACGGCATTTTTTTTTTTAAGAGGATGAGATGCTTTTTCCATGTTACCATTTTGGGGTTAGTATCCCATGTTGTTGAAAATTTAGGAACTTTTTTTTTTGAGGTCACGAGTAGAAACGCTTCAATTCTGTACTGGATTTTTTACTTTTTTTTGCCTGTTCACTGTATAGACTAATAATCATGGTATCTTTATTCTATGGGTCAATGCGATTACGAGGATACCATACATGAATATTTTTTCTTATGTTTTATTAAATTTGCCAAATAAAACCCTAATGTGTGGAGAAATCTATCATTTTTGCATCGGCCGACACTGTGCCTTTAAGATGACATCACAGACACCATCTTAAAGGCACTGCCTTCAGGCATCTCTAGGGTCCCGATCGGACCCCAGAGATGCCATAGCAACGATCGGCGCCCCTGAAAACGGCGCGGGGGGGCATCGTGGAAGAAAGACCCCCGGAAGGCATGTTAAAGGTTGAAAACAGATAGAAAAGTACAGCAGATTGCACTTAATCTCTCCAAATGATCCCAATACTCATTTAACTCATCCCAATGACATAGCAAGTAGCTTTTACAAATTCTACTCTGGACTCTACAACTTAAGAGATGACCCGAATACCCCTCAACCTTCCCCTGAAACGATTAATATTTTCCTAGAAAATATACAGGTCTGCCAATTAAAACGAGACCCAACTGAACTCCCTCAATTACCCCTTCACAGAAGAACTACTCAGTAAAGTAATCCAACTCTACAAGAGCAAAAAGCCCCAGGACCCAATGGCTTCACAAAAGAATATTACCAGCTATTTCACAAATCCCTTATCCCCTACATGATAAAAGCGTTTAACTTTGCGGCTCAAAAAGGCTCCCTGCCAGGAAATGCTCCAAGCCACAAAAGTAGCCATTCCTAAAACAGGGAAAACTCCAAATTCACCAGCAAACTTCCACCCAATCTTGCTATTAAGCAGAAATACCAAACTATATGCCAAATTAATAGCACTTAGGCTACTCAATGTTCTCACTGATCTGGTCCATAGAGATCAAGTAGGGTTCACGAAAGGAAGACAATATCCAACCACCACAGCAAATCAGTGACAAACTCCCTTAACAATGGGAGTAAGAATCAGTTCCCTATCTAGGCATAAACCTTACTAGCCCTCTAGGCAAATTAGCGTACAAAATTTTCACCCTACTTCACTCAAACCTCCAAACAGAACTTAACAATATGAACACAAAAAATGCTGTCATGAATGGGGAGAATAGCAGTCTGTAAGATGCTGGTACTACCCAAAATCTTACAGCTTTTCAGAACTTTAGCTGTCCCAATCCCAAAACATCTAATAAACTACAAAGACAAATGATGATCTTCATATGGAACAATAGGAAACCTTAAAAAGGCAACAAAAATTTTACACCCACATAAAAAAACACAATGCTTTTCTTAGACAACATTTAAAGGCATGAAAACTGGACCTGTTGAGAATCATCAGGTCTGTAACAGACCAGCTTCACTTCAAAGTGTGAACACTCATATAGAACAAGGAGAAATCCAACTATGCTACGGTCTAGTACCTCCACATGAGAGATCCGCTGAAAGGGACGCTGGCTGTCTCTCCACACATCCGCTGGGGGAGATCAGTCGATTGAACGTGCTGTCAACTTGCATCGAACAAACTTGTATATGCCGGAAGGATTCATGAGAACAGTCCCATATACACCAGGATATAAAAAAATATCACTATCTATATACACTATCCGAGTTGTGATATAACATACATGCGCATATGTATGGTGAACATGCCCAGAAGGGGCAGTACCCCTCTGAAAACAAAATCTGGAGCATTGAGTAGGAGAGTACCATCACTCCGCAGCAGCCATTACAAAATCTTTTGTGTTTAGTTGTGAAAATAAAACAGAAAATTCTTAATTTTCAAAGTTACATTTCCCAAATGTCTGTTTTATGTTGGCATAGTTTTTTAAGTATCCACGTATTTTACTAGAAAGTTATGAAGCTTAAAATTTAGGTGCCAGTCTTCACATTTTGCTAAACCCTGTATTCAGATGGACCTGCTCAACTTTCAATTGAATGTGAGAGGCCTACATAATAGCAAGACTCGTAAATTACCCCATTATGGAAACTACACCCCTCAACATATGAAAAAACACTTTTAATAAGTTTATTAACCCTTCAGGTGTTTTAAAGGGGTTAAAACAAAACATTCATTTTGGGTTGTAGCCCCCGTGTGGCACACAGCCAGCCAGCCCCCCCGTGTAGCACACAGCCAGCCAGCCCCCCCCCGACTGCAGGAGAAGCGCCTGGGACTCCTGCAGGAGAAGCGCCTGGGACTCCTGCAGGAGAAGCGCCTGGGACTAGAGATGGTAATAAAGTACTTTCTTTTTGGAGACCAGGAAGGGGGGGAGTGCTAGCACATCTGGAAGTGAGGCCACATCACGTATTGTACCAGGGCAGCACTTTCCAGGAGTAGTTGGTTCACTACTTGGGGGTTTCTATTGTACTGGTACTTCGGGGGTACCACCCATTACCAATCTAGTGAAAACGAAGTTTGAAAACCTAAATTGTGCTTCTTTCTTCCTGACCCCTGCCGTGTGCCCAGCCTGTAAATTATTGGCACATGTGTGGTATTGCTGTACTCGGGATAACCCGCAGATTGATTTTTGGGGTGTTTGTCTAAAGTGGCATGGGTTGGGCACAGTATATTAGGCACTAAAATGACATTTTTGAGATAACGCAATTTTTACTCTGCACCATTTAATTTGCATTCAATTTTGACTAGCGTGTTGGGGGTTTAAATGCTCACCACAACCACCGATAAATTCTTTGAGGGGTCTAGTTTCCGTAATGGTATCATTTATTGGGGGTTTCTATTGCACTGGCACCTCACGGGCCCTGCCAACATGACATGGCACTCCAAATCCAAACATGTGAAAACGGAGCTGGAAAATCAAAATTTCACTCCTTCCGTTCTCATCCCTTCTGTGTGCCCAGTCTGTAAATTATTGGCACATGTGTGGTATTGCTGTACTCGGGACAACCCGCAGAATGATTTTTGGGGTGTTTGTCTAAAGTCGCATGGGTTGGGCACAGTATATGAGGCACTAAAATGACATTTTTGAGATAAAAACGCAATTTTTACTCTGCACCATTTACTTTGCATTCAATTTTGACCAGCGTGGTGGGGGTTAAAATGCTCACCACAACCACCGATAAATTCTTTGAGGGGTCTAGTTTCCGAAATGGTGACATTTTGGGGGGTTTTCTATTGTACTTTTACTTCAGGGGCTCTTCAATTACACTGTGGCACCACAAAATATTTGCAGCCAAATTGGCCTTCCAAATTCCCAGTATCGCTAACTCTGTTCTGGACATCGCTGTGCGGGGAAACAGCAGCTGACATCCACATGTCTGGTATTGCCATACTCGGAAGAAGCAGGGCAAGAAATTAGGAATATATATTTACCTCAAATTCCTTCTGAATGTATCCATTTTAGGGCTAAATTGGAAAGATTGAAATCCAAAATTGAAATTTCAAAATTTCCACTCCATTTTCATATGCTTCCGGAAAAATAATTAAAGGGTTAACAGACTTCTTAAATGCTGATTTGAATAGGTTGAGATGTTAGGTTCATAACATGGTGTTACTTGTGGGGGTATATAGTACATAAGCCTTTATAGGGCACTTCCAAACTGAATTGATCACCAAAAAGTTCGCATTTTTCAAATTTCAAGAAAATCTGAGAAGTTGCTACTAAAACTTCAAACCTTCTCACATCCATAAAAAAAATGGAAACGTAAAACAAATAATGGATATAAAAAGAAGACCAATGGCAAAAGGTTTCTATCAAAAAAAATTTGTGGTAACACTTTTTGTCTAAAAAGTATAACATTTGAAACTTTGAAAATAGTCATTTTTTTCAAATTTTTCCTAAATTTTTGAATTTTTACCCCCCAAAAAAGGAACGGATCACCGAAATGACACTACCAACATAAACTACAATGTCTCACGAGAAAACAATCTCAAAATCACAGAGATATCTTAAAGCGTTGAAAAGTTATTACCACAGGAAGAGACACTGGTCAAATTTCAAAAAAAAGTTGCGAGCCTTAACCTGCAAACAGGCTGCGTCCTTAAGGGGTTAAGGAGCAATTATGGTGGGGGAAGATACAGAAGTCATATAAATGCTGAGGTCATGTTTGACCTCAGCGCGTAAAGGGTTGAACAGCTGGGATCATGGCTATCACGAACCCAGCTGTCACATACAGCTGGCCTCCCGCACTGCTGTCAACAATGACAGCCGATGATGGCAGAAAAATATATGTCCAGAGGCAGGAAGTACACGCCAACCAGGATGTACATTTTCATCCAAGGTCATTAAGTTGACATAGGTACATCCAGCCATGTTGGATGGTAACCTAGAACCTTGGGTCTTATCACAATCTAGGTGCCAGAGATCCACATTTACAAGTTTAAAGTGACCATTTCGGGTGCACTCATATTTATCCAGAAAGGCAGGCAACTCTCCAATTTTCAGTATCAAAGGTGAGGTTTATTCAAGTGTGGCAATGTTTTAGTGTGACAAACGTGTATTCACAACAAAACATTGTCACACTTGAATAAGTCTCATCTTTGATACTCAAAATTGGAGTGCTGCCTGCTTTTCTGGATATATATCGTTTGTAGGCACTGCCTGGACCTGTGGGCCCTGCACTCCTCTCAAGGAGAGTTTTCATCACACAGTGCTGCCTTGGACTTTGTTTTATACAGTCATGGCCAAAATTTTTGAGAATGACAAATGTATTTTCACATGATCTGTTGCCCCCTGTTTTTTTATGTGAGTTTGTCAGATGTTTTTATTACATACAGAAATACAAGTGCTATCATATTATGAGTAAGAAAAACTTTAGTTGACAGTTAAAATGAGTTAAGTCAATATTTGCAGTGTTGACCCGTCTTCTTCAGGGCCTCAGCAATTCTCCATTGCATGCTCTCAATTAACTTCTGGACCAAATCCTGACGGATAGCAGTCCATTCTTGCACAATCAATGCTGGCAAGACTGGTGGTATCGCTCGCCTTGTCTTCTCCAAACAAGCTGTTTTCGAGATGTTCCAAACAATCGGAAAGGGGATTCATAAAAGAAAATGACTTTACCACAGTCCTCAGCAGTCCACTCCCTGTACCTTTTGCAGAATATCAGTCTGTCCCTAAAGTTTTTTCTGGAGAGAAGTGGTTTCTCTGCAGCCCTCCTTGACACCAGGTCTTTCTCCAAGAGTCTCCGCCTCACAGTGCGTGCAGATGCACTCATACCTGTTTGCTGCCATTCCTGAGTAAGCACTGCACTGCTGGTAGGCCGATCCCGAAGCTAAAATACTTTTAAGAGACAGTCCTGTCGCTTGCTGTTCCTTCTTGGGCACCCTGGAGCTTTTTTGGCAACAATGGAACCTCTCTCCTTGAATTCCTTGATGATGCGATTTTTAACTGAGGTGCAATCTTTCTAGCTGCGATACTCTTCCGTTAGGCCAGTTTTGTGCAGTGCAATGATGATTGCCCGTGTTTCTTCAGAGATAACCATGGTTAACAGAAGAGAAACAATGATGCCAAGCACCAGTGTCCAGTGGTGTGATTCTTACTTAATCATGACAGATTGATCTCCAGAACTGTCCTCATCAACACCCACACCTGTGTTAATGGAGCAATCACTGAAGCAATGTTAGCTGCTCCTTTTAAGGCAGACCTGCAATGAAGTTGAAATGTGTTTTGGGGGAAAAAGTTCATTTTCTACACAAATATTGACTTAATATTGCTGTTAAGCTGATCACTCTTTATAACATTCTGGAGTATATGCAAATTGCCATTATAAAACCTGATGCAGTAGCCTTTGTAAAAATTTAAATTTGTATCATTCTCAAAACGTATGGCCATAACTGTAGTGCAACCATGGGACATGAACTAGCACCTGATTGTTTGTTCATGATGATACCCTGCAATACTGATGCATTGCAGGATATTAGCAGTGTCAGCCTATGCACATGCCTAGACTGAGACTTTGCCTTTAATTTGACGCCATACACACCATCCTTCATGCACTGCCTGCAGGCAGCCCTGTGGTCCTGACCGGACCTTGGTGGCTGACAGGGGAGCAATCGGCACCCCCCGCGGGGGGGGGGCATCGTGAGGAAAGACCCCCCCCCAAAGGCAGAGCAAATGCCACATTTGCTCTGACCGTGGCATTTAACAGGTTAAACACCGCAGGTGTTACACTGGGGTGTCGGCTGTTAGCTACAGCCGGAACCCTGTGTATCACATGATTCTGATTCGGCTCAGATCTCGAGCTGCATCGGCATCAGCTGAGTGCCAAGGGGTTAACAGTTAATATCTCTGGTTCCCTAACACCTAGAAACACTATCATAGATAGTGAAAGATAAGATTCTCATTTTTCACAGGTTCTAAGTGCCAGGGATTCAAAGTTATAGATCTCCGAAGTGTGCCAACGCCCCTTCAGCTTCTAAGCTGGCAGGCTGCAGGGAGAAGCTTGCAGAAGTCCACCATGACGGCCCCCTGGAGGTTGCTTCTCCTTCCTCGGTAGGGACAGGAAATTGAGAGTATTAAAGGCCCCACCCTCAACCTCCCACCAGTGTTTATCAAATAACCTGTATAGGATCCAACTCAAATTTATTCAGTACGTTAATTTCACATACATAGATAAAACATAAAATTCCTTATACAAGAGGGAGGGAAAAAAATAGGGCCGTCATGGTGGACTTATGGAAACTGAATTACCGGTGAGGACCAATTCCTTTTTTCCATATCATCCCCCATGACGGCCCCCTGGAGACCAATTATGCCCAGTCAGGGAGCGACCACACCCTTAAGTACTTTCCGGCCGAAGGCCAGATCTCTGGAAGTTAGAACGTTAAGTCTACAGTGTTTTACAAAAGTAGTATTCGAGCTCCATGTGGCACATTTACAAATCTCTTCAATAGAGGCTCCCCCTCGCTCTGCCCAAGGTGTAGACATAGCCCTGGTAGAATGGGCTTTGACTGAGAGTGGTAGGGGAACACCTTTGACCTTGTAGCATTCCTTGATGGCCTCAGTAATCCATCGTCCAATCATGGTTTTTGAAGCCTTCTTGCCTTTATGTTTTCCTGAAAATTGAATGAACAGATTTAAATCCTTCCTCCAAGGACCAGATGCTTCAAGATAATTAAGCACCGTAGCCTTACATCCAACAGATGCCATTTCTCCTCCGTAGGACTTCTTGGATGCTGGCAAAACGATGGTAAGACAATCTCCAGATTCATGTGGAAATTAGAGACAACCTTAGGAAGGAAATTTCTGTCGAGCTTAAGCGTAATCCTATCCTCAGAGATAGACAAATAGGGCTCACAGATAGACAAGGCTTGCAACTCACTTAAAGGGGTATTCCAGGAATCAGCATAATTCATATACAAATGGGTACTCAAAATATAAGCTAATGTGTAATTAGTTGTTATTAAAAATTTTGTTCCGCTTAGCAGAAAATGCTGGTCACATACACTATGATGGAGAATTAAAATGCTACCGGCCCTTTAATCAGTCCGTAGATTTCCTCCACGCGGTCCGTTGCAGAGCATACACAGGACAGAAGATGGTCGCTGGTCACATGTCCACATCACATGTCCTGCACCTGCCTGGGCAGGTCATGTGATCCCCACTATGTTTGGCTGTAGTCAGTTGGTTGCAGTGCATCCAGTATGGTCAGTGTTGTGGTGATGGCAGTTGCACATTATTAGTATGGTAACAGAGCAAGAAAACCTGTTAGATCATCACTGGGAGCAGAGCATAAGAGGGAGGAGGAGGAGTTACTGAGAACTAAAGGATCATGGAACTTGTAGTTTACAGTGGCGGCCATCTTAATGATAACTCCACCTACTTTAGAGAGGCCATAAATTTTGTAAATCAGAAAATCCAACTATTGAAGCTCCATTTTGTGACTAATGACATTGAGTATTGTTGTACTCATTTATTTATATCATCATGGGTTTTTGTGTCAGACGTTCATATTCCCGGAATACCCCTTTAACCTTCTAGCCGATGTGATGGCTATAAGGAAGGCAGTCAAGAGACGCATGTTGTTAGAGTCATTTGGTTCAAAGCGGTTCTCAGTTAGGGCGTCTAAGACTAAACATAAATCCCACTGAGGGGATGACTCTTTAACAGTAGGACAGCGTGTACAGGCCTGGAAAAATCTTTTAACCCACCTGTGTTCTGCTAGTGCGGTGTCATAGAATGCACTCAGGGCCGAGACCTGGACTTTCAAGGTGCTAGGTCATAGCCCCTTTTCAAAACAGTCCAGTAAAAAAATCAAGGATTTGACATATATTAGGAGAATCCTGATTAGGCACATCCTTAGACCAGGAACAAAACTTTTTCCATATTTTAAGATATATGGCATGAATTACTGGTTTCCTACTATTTTTTAAGGTTTTAATTACCTTATATGATAGTCCCTTAGTTTTCAAGAAGGCGCTTTCAGGATCCAGGCTGCCAATTTTAGAAACCCTGGGTTCTGATGCAGGACTGGTCCCTGATGCAGAAGGTCTGGCCTCTCGGGAAGAATGAATGGAAGGTCTACTGCTAACTTCTGTAGGATTGGGAACCAACTCTTCTTCGGCCAGAAAGGTGCGACCAGGATAAGACTGGCTGGACTGATCAATAGCTTCTGCAGCACCTTGCTTACCAACGGAATTGGAGGAAAGGCATATACCAGATCTTGGCTCCAGACCTGTGAGAATGCATCCAGCCCCCAAGGAGCCTCTTTTGGATTTAGTGAGTAGAACCTCTCTACCTTGCAGTTCTTCCTTGTGGCAAACAGATCGATGGCTGGTAACCCCCATCTTGAAATGATCTCCCGAAATGATTTTGGTCCCACTGTGAAAGGATCCAGGATTGTAAGGCCCTTGAGTGGTTTTGGCACCAGGCCACACTCTGGATACATGATGTCATGGTCCCCAGCAGACTCATCGCTGTCCGAACTGACATTGACTTCCTCTTCTGGAAACTTCTGATCTTCCCAAGAAGCTTGTCCGCTTTCTCCTGTGGAAGATAGGAGGTTTGTGTTACAGAGTTCAAAGATACCCCTAAAAATTCCTTTATGTGATTTGGGGTCAAGTCTGATTTTTCTAGATTTACAATCCATCCCAGGGATTGTAATATCTCTATTGTTGTCTTCTTCTGACACTCGATGTGACTTACCGAGTCTCCAATCAACAGGAAGTCGTCTAGGTAAGGTACCACGAAGATCTCTTCTGTTCGAAGATATTTCACTACCTATGCCATAACCTTGGTGAAGATCCGAGGGGCTGAAGAGAGACCAAAGGGTAATGCGGTAAACTGAAAATGAAACTCCTCCCCAGAGGGTGACAATACTGTAAACCGTAAGTATCTCTGTGACTCTGGGCGAATGGGTACATGGTAGTATGCATCCTTGAGGTCCAAGGTGCATAAAACTGCATTGTGAGATATTAAAGGGGTGGTAGATTTCACAGACTCCATTTTGAATTTAGCATATGCTACCCATTTGTTCAGAAATTTCAGGTTAGTGATTAATCTGAAAGTTCCATTTGGCTTTTTTATTAAGAATAAGGGAGAATAGTGACCAGATCCTTTCTCTTCTGGGAGGACTGACTGATTACGTTCAGCTTCAGCAGACCGGAAACTTCTTCCCAAAGGAGACTTAGTTTGTCTGAAGATTGCCTGGATAGAACAAAATCGGTGAGGGGTGGTGACACAAACTCTATAAAATAACCATCCTTGATTGTTGAGAGCACCCACCTGTTCGAAGTTATGTTCTCCCATTGGGGGTGAAAATTTTTCAATCTTCCCCCCACTCTGGCGTCATTGCCGTTTCTCTTGCTTATTTGTGGAACTGAAGAGAAACTGTTTGCTCCTTCCTCCTCTGGATGTATTCCCGACTCCTTGCCTTCATGTCTGTCGACCCTTACATTTTTGCTGTTCTCTGGTTGAGCAAAAGCCATGAAAAAACTGTTTCTTTGTCTGTTGCTTCGCTTCCAGAAACCCTTTCTTACTGTCAGCTGCTTTATCCAGGATATCATCTAGCTCTGTGCCAAACAGAAACTCCCCAGAAAAAGGAAGGCTACACAACTTAGCCTTAGAACGCACATCTCCCGACCACCGTTTAAGCCAAAGTGCTCTTCTGGTTGCATTTGACAATGCGGCTTCCCTTGCAGAAAAAAGAATAGTCTCTGCCGATGCATCTGCTGCTGCAGACTTCAGTAACGGGATGGAATCTAGAATCTCTTCTCTAGACGTACCTTCTCTGAGGTGGTCTTCAAGCTGTCTTAACCAAAAGAGAAGAGTACGAGAAACTGAGGTAGTTGCAACATTAGTTTTAAGAGTTGTCATAGAGGCCTCCCATGCTTTCTTAAGCAGAGTCTGACTTCCGATCCATAGCATCCTTTAACTGAGTAGAATCCTCAAAAGGTAAATCCGTTTTTTTTTTTACTACTTTGGAAATGGGAACATCAACCTTGGGCACATTATCCCAAATCCTTGTCTCCTCTGGGTCAAACAATAAACGTTCTTAAACTCTTCGGGAATTGTTAGACGTTTTTCTGGGTCTTTCCATTCATCCAAAACAAGATATTTTAAATTTTTAAGGATTGGAAAAACTAACTTTCTTCCTTCTTAATCCACCAAACAATTTGTCAACCACTGACCTTTCTTCGATTGTGTCCTCAATATTTAAGGTATCTCTTAATGCTTTAATAAGCCCGTCCATATCTTCATTTGGAAAAAGATATTTAGGTATGGATTTTTGCATGATATCAGACTCCTCAATATCCATTTCATATGAACATTAAGGTTGCTCATCGTCAATATCTACACATACAGGATTTCCTCTGACTTTCTTATGTGGTGGACTTCTAGAAGCTTTAATCTCCTCACGCATAACAGCCCTTAATTCATCCATAAATGAAGATTTCTCTTCTATTAATATCTTGTCCAAACAATCCTTGCATAAGCTCTTTTTATATGACACATCAAGTTTTATATTACACATCTGGCAGCGTTTAGACGGTGCCGTTTTTGGTTTCTCCTTATCACATTCCTTAACTTTCTCCTTGACAAACATGTCCTTCTCCTAATTATAAAAACACAAAAACACAGGAGTGATGCTTAATCAAAAGCCGACTCCCAAACACAGCATATAGTGCCAGCAACATTGGCGTTCAGCCAAACGTCCTACTCACAGAAACCAGGGATATGGAACGATTTTCAGCCTCCTCTGCCATCTTGTTCCCATAGACCTCAGCAGATGCTGCCGGCGTCTGACGTCATCTTCCGCGGCCCGTCCCCTAGGCCGTGACGCGGAGGCCTTTGACGTCAGTTCCGGCAAAACCGGAAGTGACGTTGCGCAATGAAGAAGCGCTATGTGCCGGCTGCCGTGGACCCGCAACAGAGCCATAGAGCCGCCGGCACCTGCCCGATGGCAACCGGAGCCTGAGGACCCCAAGTAGGACTCCCTAAAGAGGCCGGACAAGGGAAGCCCCGGGGGAACAGGCACCCACGTGGGGTACGACATTCCACCTCTTCCCCCCCTCCCCCCCCGGAGGAGAGAGAGGGACATGAAAAACACTGGTGGGAGGTTGAGGGTGGGGCATTTAATACTCTCAATTTCCTGTCCCTACAGAGGAAGGAGAAGCAACCTCCAGGGGGCCGTCATGGGGGACGATATGGAAAGAGAAGTTTCTCTCAGCTCACAGATAAAGTAAAAATTGACTTTATCTTTTGCTACATTTTAACCCCTACGGGACTCTTTTGGCCTTAAGGACGTGGCTCCATTTTTCAAGTGGTTATAGCTTTGGAACGCTATGAGAGTCCAGGGGATTTTGGAGATTGTTTTCTCGTGACACATTGTACTTCAAAGTAGTTAAAAAAATTGGATGAAATCTTTGCTTTTAGTTAGAAAAAAAAAAAAAAAAACGAATTTGGCAAAAATTTGGAAATTTCTTTATTTTCAACGTTCTAATTCTCTACTTTTGATGCAGATAGTCAAGCACCAAATAATTCATAATTACATTTCCCAAATGTCTGCTTTATGTTTGGCATGTTTTTTTAAGATTCCACAAATACTAAATGTTATGAAGCTCAAGATTTAGGTACCATTTTTCACATTTTTTATAATATCACCAAAACCCGTATTTAGAGATGACCTCTCTCAATTTCTTATTGACACGAGAGGCTAAAATAATGTGAGACTCAAAATTACCCCATATGGAAACTACACCTCTCAACGTATGAAAACCACTTTAAGAAGTTTGTTAACCCTTAGATGTTGTTTATAGGGGTTAAAACAAAATGGAGGTGCAGTCTGCAAATTGTAATATTTTTTCACAATACACTCATTTTGGGTGGAAAATTAAACATTTACAATGGATTAAAAGAAAAAAGGCTCCACAAAGTTTGTTACCCAATCTCTCCCGAGTACACGGATACTCTATATGTGGTGGTGACCTGCTGTATGAAACAAGACAACCAGCAAAGCTCAATCACTGTTGCTATAGGGAAAAGGGGTAACGGGTATAACTGCACAGTGATGCTATACCTCACCACAAAACATAAATCATGTCAGAAAGCATAGGTGAACAAATATACATATAAAACATAACTTTTACTTAAATAAGACTAAAATATGGTGTCAGCATGTGCACCATAAGGTAAGTCTACAAAACATGAATTGGCCTTCAGACAACACCATATAGTGGGACCGTTTCACAGCAGTCTTTAGAAACAGTCTACCAGATATTGGGGTGTCCAAAACGAAGGGTCAGCAGGGCTGTGAATCTGACCGATACTGATAAATCAAGAGAATAAAACAGGAGTTCTCACCCAGTCAGTGATCTCAGGTGTGGGATACAGCATCCGTAGGTTATTCGGTCCTTGGGCTGAAATCATTCATCCAGATGCCAGGAGGGAACTATAAGGCTGCTCTATATTGCCCTATCAGATGCCCTGCTCTATATTGCCCTATAAGGCTGCTCTATATTGCCCGCTCTGAAAGCGGCTATAGCCAAACACTGGGACACACTGCTGATGGATCCCGATATTCGGGACTCACTAAGTGATAAACCCACCATTACATATAGGAGAGGCCGATCCCTTAGGGATCGTTTAGTTCACAGCCACTTTAGACCCCCCTCTACAACTACTTGGCTTAACAACAAGGGAGCATGGGGAAATTTTAAATGTGGAGGCTGTGTGGCATGTTCATCTATGCTATCTACCAAAGAATTCACCTCTAGGGTCACTGGCGAAACGTTCACCATTAGATCCTTTATTAATTGTAAATCTGAAGGGGTCGTTTATAGGGCTGTTTGTGAATGTGGCCTCGAATATGTAGGCAAGACCATACAACAGTTCCGTAGGAGAATCGGGGCCCATATAGGTGACATAGTCAACCATAGAGATACCCCAGTGGCACGCCACATCAATCTAGAGCATAATGGACGTGCAAAAGCCATAAAATTTCATGGCATAACAAGGGTACCTCTTAGTCCAAGAGGAGGAAATTGGGACAAAATGGTTCTCCAATGTGAGACAAAATGGATTTTCCATCTTCAGACAGTGTCCCCTGGGGGCTTCAATGAGTCCCTAAGCTTTGCCTCATTTCTTGAACCCTAATTATGTGAGCATAGTGTCATCTTTGGTGCAGTTTTCGTATTTACTTGTTAACATTCCTGATTAAATATTTGTTATCTTTTACGCTGGTATCATCTAGTTGTACCGTAACGGCACCATCTATTCTTTATTATAGTGCCGTCCTATGGCATGATAGCCATATCCATTTTTCATTCATTCATTTTTTCATCTTGTTGTGTACCATTAGTGCACAATATTGCTATCGCTTTTTTTTTTTACGGGGTTCACTTTGCGCTTCTAATAATGATTCTGTTTTATTATGCAGATTGTTACGGACGCAGGGATACCAAATATGTTGGGGTTTTTTGTATTTTATTCAATCGTACTGAATAAAAACTAATTTGGAGAAAATCTTGTTCATTTTAGCATCACCATGTTTTCATATGCATAACTTTTTTATTTTTCGGCTGACAAATCTGGTTAAGGGCTTATTTTTTGCGAGAAGGATTGTTCTTTTTAGTGGTCTTTTTTTAGAGTGCATAACATTTTTTAAATCACTTTTTAGAGCATTTTTTTATAGGGTATTAATTAAAAATTATCTTTTTTCGGAACGTTTTTGCGTTTTTTTTCCCCCTCCGGCGATAACCGTGCGGATCCAGTAACCATTCTGTTTTATTATACAGATTGTTACGGACGCGGCAATACCAAATATGCGGGGGTGTTTTGTGTTTTTTATACTTTATTAAGTGTTTTTATTGGAAAGTGACATTTTAGTGACAAATACCCATACTTATGGGTATTTATTTTTTATTTATTATAATGTGTAGTGTTAAGGTGTTTTTCACTTTTTTTTTTTTTTTACTTATCCATACTTGAACTTGAACCACCCATGCTCTGATCGCTGGTTCAAGTTCAATAAACTGCTCTTCAATACTATTTTATTGTAGAGCAGTGTAATCTGTCTGGCATGCTCGCACATGCTCAGACAGTTTGCACTCAGACCCGGAAGGGTCTGACTGCCAGGGAGACCGGGCAGCTCCGGGGCACATGCCAGTCCTCGGAGCTGCCTAGAAGTGGATCGGATCCCCTGGTACGCGGCGCGGGGATCCGATCCATAGCGCAAACACCCTTACACGCCTCGGTCATGCTTGATCGCTGCGTGTAAGGGGTTAACAAGCGCGATCGGAGTAGGCTCCAATCGCAGGTGTTAGCGCAGGCTGTCAGCTGTTAAAAAAGACAGTTGACAGCCGCTGCTTCTGGTGCCGGCTCCATTCGTGAAGCAGGATGTTATAGCACATCCCTGTGCGCTTAGCATGTAGCCCCGGGGACGTACTATAATGTCCTGGTGCGCCTAGTGGTTAATAAGGGATAATGTTATCTGTTCATATTATAGACCCTCTCCTAACCCAGAACAATCTCAAAGCATTCTTGCTTAGGTTAAGGCAGTGATGGCAAACCTTTTAGAGCCTGAGTGCCCAAACTTCAACCAAAAGCCACTTATTTATAGCAAAGTGCCAGCACAGCAATTTAAGCAGTAATGTATTTCTCCTTGTTCATTGACAACTTTCAATCTTTCAGCCTCCTAAAGACACCAACGCAGTTGAAAAGAGGAGGGCAAATTCGCCTATCACTGTAGGAAGAATCTAGGCAGATTCTTTGAGTTCTGTCAGGTGAACTTCATGCTGGGTTGATGGCCTGGGTGCCCACAGAGAGGGCTCCGAGTGCCGCCTCTGGCATCAATGCCATAGGTTCACCACCACTGGGTTAGGGGATTCTTTATATTCTTATCTGTTTAATCACTCTATTTAGCAGGTTTTGATGGTCTTAAAATTTGTAGCTGAAAAGCAGTGTTTTGGTTATTTCAGATTTAATGATTATATGTTGATTTATTCATTTGATCATATGACTAAACGGTATCTATGAATTCTACACATGTTCATCTATTACATTTAGGAGCTGTGATGCTAATTATTTTCCGTTTGGAGCACATTTTTTGATATCAAAGTCAATTTTTATGCATTTACCTTTACAAAATGCATTACATTGCGTGAAGGTGCCCAAGTCCATAAACTCCTTAACGCAATTTTGAAAATGGTGCAAGAAAATATAAGGTCTGTTGGGATTTTGTTAAAGTCTTTATACTGTAATTTCTGTTTTATTTTTACATGTCCAAATTGTAAAAATTGCTCTGGAAATTTTCTAGAAATGCCTGGTAGGGCAAGGATTAATCTATGGATCTGCTTTACAAGGTAGCTAAATGAGGCATGGTTTACCTAATCCCCTTCAGTGGCACCTCGATGGCTATAAGTGTCTCCACATGCCTACAAGGTAGTCTCCGTAATGACAACTCTTACTTCCTGACCCTAGTCAAAAGCCTCTTTCTTAACCAAACCAGTTCCCTACGCTGTACTGAAGAGACCCAATTAGGGTGAAACATTGCTGTCTACAGTTGGGAGTCTGTTCCTTCTGGAATAGATATACCGGTTTGGTTTTAATGCTGCATCATTTCATTAGGCTTCCTCAAGGTCATGCTTGATGTCAAGGGAGCAGACTTACAAGATAGCTTAAAGAGGTGTGGTTTTCCTTATCCCATCCTGGAAAACCTATTTGCATATATTCCACCTCACTAGTGGTTAATAATAGGTTTGAGGAAATATGAATTAGGGTTGTAAACAGAATGAAAAAAAAGCCTACAAAAACAAATTAAAATACAACTCACATCTTGACATATAATTATATTATAAAGCAATAAAAATGAGTTATTACCCTTTCTAGATCCTGGTTGCAAAGTAAAGCTTTTTGAATCAACAACTTCAATGGAGGAACTTGCTTGTGCTGCATGAATTGTACTGCTAAAAGATTCTGAAAAACAAATAACAGTCAAATTGTTGTTGTGCATATACACACACATCAAAATAATTAAAGGAAACCTACCACTTGAAGTGGCAGGTTTCCGATGGCAATACCGAGCACCAGCTCAGGGTGAGCTGGTGCCGGAGCCTATTTTAGTTAGTGTTTTAAACCGTTTAGAAAAGTTTTTCTATTCCACCCAGCCATATATACATTTTCGTTTAAATCTTTGATAATAGACACAGACTAGCTCCTCAAGTCAGTAAGTGAATTTAAACCAACAGAAGACCAGAAGAGAGGGGAATATAGCCTATGGTTAGAAGATTAACCAAATTATACATCATGTAACAGCCCATAGTAGAAATGTTTTTGTGTTTGCTTTTTTAACCCGTTTTGATCAGCGAACTGGGTGGGTGAGAGCTGCCTTGCAGACCAGGGTCGGATTTAGTAGGTGAGGTGGACAAACTAGGGAAATGACCTGGGTCTCATCTATGTGTTGTAGGTGCTCTATGTAGTGTGTGCTTTGTGTGCTGTATATACATATGTACAGTTTGTAAAAGTATTTGCCTCCTTCCTGATTTCTTAATATTTGGGAGGTTTGCCACACTGAAATTTTTTAGGTAACCAAACATAAAAATAATAAACACAAAATTACATTTAATAATAAATAGTCTATATTACTGATGGAAAAAATAA
Source organism: Engystomops pustulosus (assembly GCA_019512145.1). Lineage (NCBI taxonomy): Eukaryota > Metazoa > Chordata > Amphibia > Anura > Leptodactylidae > Engystomops > Engystomops pustulosus. The sequence goes on from CM033645.1 coordinate 113,168,800, forward strand.
ATAAATAAAAACCTACAGGGCCCTGTGTGAAAAAGTTCTTGCCCCCCCTCCCCCATCAAAACAATTGAAGAGGTATTCAGGGCCGGCGCTATGGGTAGGCAAAGTGGGAAAGAATGGATCTTGAATTTTGTATCTAGGTGCTATGGATCCAAAGATATTCAGGTTTAAAGTGAGAATATCAGGTGCCATTTTTATATATAGAAATAGAACCTCATTTCTTTTTTCATATGAAAGAAGAAAGTCTCTAAGGCCCCTTCTCCACTGGCGTTTTTCACGCGCGAGTTCTGCAGGTTATAGGCCCAAGCCAGAACACGCCTTCGTATTATGCTGTAGATGGTGCCCCCACTGCACAAGTCCGCCAGTTAAAAGCCAGAGATGGGGTAGACCTTGCACACACGTCCCAGTCATCATGTTGCTCGTAAATGGTAGCCCACTCTCACTCGTCCCAGTAATGCCGTAGATGGTAGCCCCTGCCTCGCCCCAGTATATGCGTTGTAGATGGGTTAGCCGCGCACCGCCTCCAAGTATATGCGTAATGGGTAGCCACCAGCACACGTCTCCCGAGTATATGAGTGCATATGTAGCAGTAGCACACGATCCCCAGTATATTATGATCGTCACTTAAGTCCAGACATCCTCCCATATGTAGGGTTGGGTAGCCACTAGCACAGGCCTCCAGTATGTAGATAGTTAGCACCCGAACACAGTCCTCAGTATATGCTGTGTAGGGTATTTAGCCCCAGCACACGTCCCCAGTATATGCTGTATATGGGTAGCCCCTGCACACGTCCCCAGTTATAGATGGGTAGTCCCAGCACATACCTCCAGTATATGTAGGTAGGTAGCCCTAGCACAGGCCTCAGTAGATGTAGATAGGTAGCCCAGAACACGTCCCCAGTATATGTGTAGATGGGTAGCCCCTACTGTCCCCAGATATGCTGTAGTTGGTGAGCCCAGCACACGTCCAGTATATGCTGTATGTGATGGGTAGCCCCAGCACGTCCCACCAGTATATTGCTGTGGATGGGTAGCCCCAGCACAAGTCCCCGTATATGCTGTGGATGGGTAGCACCCCATCACACGTCCGCCAGTATATGCTTGTGGTGGGTAGCCCCCTGCACACGTCCCCACATGTATATATGTAGATGTGTAGCCCCCAGCACACATCCCCATTATATGCTGTTAGATGGGTAAGCCCCAGACACACGTACCCAGTTTGTATGCTGTAGATGGGTAGCCCCACACACGTCCCCAGTATATATGCTGTAGATGGGTAGCCCAGCACACGTCCCCAGTATATGCTGTGTAGATGGGTAGCCCCCCAGCACACGTCCCCGAGTGTATGATGGGCTAGTAGATGGCTGTAAGAGGCCCCCGCACACAGTCCCCAGTATATGCGGTAGATGGGTAGCCCCGCACACGTCCCCCAGTATATGCTGTAGATGGGTAGCCCACACACGTCCCCCGTATATGATAGTGGGTAGCCCCCAGCCCCAGCACCGTCCCCAGTATATATGCTGTAGATGGGTTAGCCCCAGCACACTCCCACTAGTATGCTGTAGATGGGTAGCCCCATCAGCACACGTCCCCAGGTTCCCACGATATAGCTGTAGATGGGTAGCCCCAGCACGACCCGATCCCCAGTATATGCTGTAGATGGGTAGCCCACACACGTCCCCATAATGCTGTAGATGGGTAGCCCCGCACACGCCAGTATATGCGAGAGGGTATAGCCCCAGCACAAGTCCCCGAGGATGCTGTAGATGGGGTAGCCCAGCACACGTCCCCAGTATATCGTTGTTAGATGGGTAGCCGCAGCACACGTCCCAGTATATTGCTGTAGATGGGTAGCCGCACACACGTCCCCAGTATATGTGTAGTTGGGTATCGCACACACTCCCCAAGTTATGCTGTGATGGAGACCCCAGCACACGTCCCAAGTATATGCTGTAGTGCTAGATGGGTAGCCCCAGCACGCGTCCCCAGTATATGCTGTAGATGGGTAGCCCCAGCACGCGTCCCCAGTATATGCTGTAGATGGGTAGCCCCAGCACGCGTCCCCAATATGCTTAATGGGTAGCCCAGCACGCGTTCCCAGTATATGCGTAAAGGTTAGCCCCAGAGCACACGACCACTTATATACCCCCCCCCCCTCTTTCCCACCACATCAGGTAACCCAAGCACACTGACATAAAAAAAAAAATACTCATTACTCTCCTTTGCTCAGAGTGGCTCCTCTTCTGTCCTTTTCTTTTACAGCCGTGGCCGCAGAGCCAGCTCTGTGTGCTTGGCTTGCACGCACACTATTATGTAATGAGGCGTTGATGTAGTTGGCTCTGTCACAAAGCTACAAAAAAAGAGGAGAGCAGACTAGCTGCATAGAGCACCTCAAAGGTGAGTAATGGGGGGATGCCCATGCCCCCCAGTTTCGACCTGGTGACGCTCGCCCCACCCCGCTAGTTAGTAGACAAAAACTGGTTGTGCCTCATGCTCACAACGCTAATTTTGGACTTGTGATATAGAATCGTGGCCAGTGTGCCAGTGTGTGCTTTTTCAGACCTAACACTGTGCCTAGAAAATACCCCAATTATCCAGTTATATCTGCTGACTTGTTGGACATTTTTAACACCTCCAGGATACTGTATTTATAATCTCTTCCATGAAGAGATCACCAATAACTTTAAAGGGGTTTTCCTACAGTAAGTTGGGCCGCTATCAACGGCAATGACCCCACAGATCATGAGAAGGGGGGGGGGGTCTAATGGGGTTTGAGGTACCTCCGTCAGACACATTGTGGCTCTCCCAGATTGTGATCGCCAATCTCTGTCAGCTCCATAGAGATGAATGGAACAGAATGGACATACGGTTCAATGTGCTCCATTCCAGGAGCAAAGCAACGAGGAGGACAGAGAGACGAGGACCCCCCAACATATAACAAGTGTGCCAGATTCTGTGGATTGGACCTAACTTGCTAGGGTGGGTAAACCCCTTTAAAGTGTAACCGTCATTCTGAAGCATAAAAAAAAAAAATTCATAATTCTGCTCCAGGTGTCCTGGGAATCATTCCTCAAGTATTTGCCTCCGTTCATTCGGTTTTCGGCATCTTAAAAAAAACTACAATCAGCAACATCTCATTATCTATATCATCCTTTTCATCTATTCCTATCTTTCATTCTCTCGTCCTATCGTCCATCTGTCTCGTACTATCGTCCACTGTCAGTACCTAATCGTGCCAGTCTGTCTCGTAATAATCGTCATCTGTTCGTACCTAATAGTCCAATCTGGTCTCGTACCTAATCGTCCATCTGTCTCGTACTAATGTAATCTGTCTCGTACCTAATCGTCCATCGTGCGTACCTAACGTCCATCTGTCTCGTACCTAATCGTCAATCGTCTTTACTAATCGCATCTGCTTCTTCGTCATCTGTCTCGTCCTAGTCCGTCTAACTCGTCCATCTGTCTGTACCTAATCGTCCATCTGTCTCCGACCTAATCGTCCATCTGTCTCGTACATCGTCAGCTTGAAGATGGAGAGTCTCTCCTGCCATTTTCATTTGTGGAGTGTTGAGTTTGATAGGGGAGGGGGATGTGGTGATCGTTCTGCATCTGGTTGGTCTGTGTTTGTATTATTTGTTTACATACAGGTGTGGAAGCTGAGGGAGAGATGAGTGTGAGTTGTTTTGTCCCTATAGTTAGGGCTCCTGGCAGACAACGAGAATGAGTGCTGGAGCACTGAGCTATGAAGGAGAACATAGGGGTGGGTGGTGTCGTAGTCACCTCCTCAGTGAAGCAGAATGTGCCTAGCAACAGCCATATCAGGAGTCACAACGACAGCGGGAGAGCCTGCAGAATGCAAGAAGAAGGTAAGATTTGGGTAACTAATCAATTTGCAAAAGGGCTTAAAGACTCTGCCCTAACAACATATCAAAAGTTTTTTTTTTGAAATGACGGTTACACTTTTTTAGTAAATATTTAGCGTCGTTGTGTGAACAAATTCGGTTATAAGGTGGATAGATGATCAATATTTCATGTAAACGACGTCATGGAACCATTTGTTGCATTTTCAAATACAGACATTTGAAAATTGATCATACATAAACCAAATAAAATCTAGGGGTACATAACGCATCACTTAATGAACATTTCTGTTTTGCTTTTGTAGGAAAAGTTAAATGATCCAGAACTAATAACAGAACTTTTGCGTAAGTTGTTTTCCATGCTTGAACTTAGTTACCAAATGGGCCAAAGCTAATGGATTAATACCACTCTCATTCCTTCCACCACTGTTGGAATCTTCACCTCCACCATTTACTGTAATCATCACTTTCTGGCACACTACCCCACACATGACATGAAGATTTGGTGTTGGTTATAGTGGGGGGCAGAGTAAAAAAATTGTCTGTATAATAGGGATGATGAAGGGAACCTGTAATGAGGTTTTTACGTCACAAGCTTTTACCAGTCTTTTATGCAGAACAGAGACATGACCACAATGGCCATCTATATTCTGGGAGGTGCAGCATTACAGCGAAAAGAACTCTGAACACTGTATTTGAGTGCAAAACGGAGTCACAGGGGTGGAAAAAAGTCAACATGACCTGAACCTTCCTTGTTGAATATTATCCCATAAGGCAGTACTTAATCAAAAGTCCTTCAACAGCAGTAACTCATACTTGTAATGATCTAATAGACTATGATACACCATTACAACAGGAGGGGGACACAATGTTGAATCTCCCATAATATAGAAGCATATTATTGTGATCTTCCCAACAGTGTGAGAAAACACATGGAACAGGTTATCCATTTCAGCAAGTAATTGATATTGTTTGAATAATTATTAACACATTTTCCAATATACATCTGTATTCAATTCTTGATGTTTTTTTTTTCTTTAGATCTCTACTTGGTCTTTCACAGGAATCTTCATTGTTGATTTCCAGGGACACAAATCTGACGTAGTCACACAGGTGCACCTGTGTGACCATGTTCAGATTCTGTCCACTGGAAATAAACAATAATGCTTTCTATAGATGAAGGCAGTAGAGATCTAGAAAACTGTTAAGTATTGATACAGAAAATATATTATTGGAAAATGTTATACTTTTACAAACAATACATTAATTTTCCAAAGTGGGAAACCCCCAGGGCCGGTTCTAGGCAAAGTGGGCCTTGGCAAAACTAAAAGTGGGGCCCCAAAATAAAAAATATTTATGACCAGTCACAGTCAGTAAGAGGCTCCCTTTAGTATGGTAAAACAAACTGCAATAGGTGAGAATTTTATAGGAGATATGATGATAGGGAGAATGATGGGCTGCATGGTGGCTCGTGGTTTAGCACTTCAGCCTTGCAGCGCTGGTCAACATCTGCAAAGAGTTTGTATGTTCTCTCTGTGTTTGCGTGGGTTTCCTCGAGGGTCCTTCCGGTTTTCTCCCGCACTCCAAAAATTCTGGTAGGTTGAAAAGATTGTGAGGGCCATGGGGACTGGGACTGATCTGACAAGCTCTGTGCAGCGTGGTATTCTGTGTGCGCCTATAAATAATTATTAATATAAAATTTATGATAGAAGATAAATATGAGGGTGATAGAGATTACTAGATGCAGAACTATAGTAGATGATACATACAGTGAGAGATAAATACAATAGAAGAGAGAAGAAGATTGATTAATAAATAGAGAAAAAGCCAGGTATATACATGGTCAGATTGTAGGAGATAGATAACTAGACAGATCGATATATAGACAGGAGATAGAGATAAGCATTTAACCGGGAATCAACCAAGAGTATTAACCCTTTGACTGCCCACCATTCTGGATATTTTGTTATTGCGTTATGACCAGAGCATTTTTACAATTTTGACGTTTAGAAATTCACTCGAAATTTCAGCAGAAGAATCAAAGTAAACCCACACAAAACCACATATTTTCTGAAAGCAGATACTTGCCCCATTTTTAAATTGCATAGACATAGGCACCTTCATGCAATTTTGATTCAAAACTGAAACATTTTATAAAAAAACTTAAAATTTGACTTTGATGGCAAAAATGTGCTCGAACAGAAAATATTTACCTTCACATCTCCAAATGATAGATGGAAATGTTAGAGTTCACAAATGTCCCATATTGGTATGTTCACATAAATAATTCCACATAATATCACAAACTGTAATAACGAGATATCTGCTTTTCAGCTAGAAATTTAAGACCGTCATAACCTGCAAAATATAACATAAAAACAGAATAAAAAGTAAAGGCGCATAAAACCTATAGAATTTTGAACGCAGACAACCAGCGATGCACTTGGCAATTAACATTAAAAAATTCCTCTAAAATATGTTACAAATCCAAAATACTTAGAAAGAGAAAATATACTATATATGTGAGATCATACATACCCCACATGTGTATATTTACCAAATATGCAGCAAAAGGAACGTTAAACCCCAGGGGACACCAAACTATTTTGCAGAAAATTGCACTGAGCTTCACACAGATGTACCATTGTATATGCTCCTTACAATGGTGACCCAAATATATAACTATATATCCATAAACCAGTATATGAGATAATAAATTCACTTTTAGATGTGCGCCAATGTATTAGATGCACATTAACAGAACCCTCCGCGCTTCATGAGAATGACCGTAAGAGACGTCATAACATAGGTGTAAGTAATGGAGGATGGTGTGAAATAAAAACTTTATTCCAGAAATGTGTGTGTTTTTGGTGTTACATATAACTTTATGGACATGTTCTGGGTTGCGGTTGTTAATATGTTAGTGACATTAGGCGAAAGAGGATCAAATGTTCATGCTATCAGTCATTTTCACAACAAAAAGATCACGAAAAAAAAGGCAATAAGAGAGAAAGTGTGTTCTTAGATAGTCTGGATAGAGAAGGGTTAAAAACATGAATATTAGTTGATATTATCCCTTCTCAAATGTAGTAACATACAGTATAAAGTGAATATTTCCATTCTCTGTGAGGTGCAAGCAGTCCGTGTGCAGCAAATACTCGTGTAGCCTGATGGCTGAAAATCTGGAGGGGGCTTTAATTCAGAGGGCTGTATCTCTGGCTGTGACACTTAGGCCTCTTGCACACTAGCGTTGCGTTTCACGTGCGGGTGCAATGCGTGAAAAACTGACGTGTTTGGCTGCGTTTTTTCCATTTTTTCCTTGGAGTTAATTGCGTTTTTTTTTGGTTTTCGGCGATTTTTGACGCGCGATTCAATGGGAGACTCGAGCAATTTCAAAGGGACCATGGTTTGGGATTAAATGTGTTATTTAATTGAAAAATAATGTCTTCTGATAATTTGCAAACATCGGCGATCTATTCTTCACTGTTCCGCGCGTATATTAATCTCCGACAATTTAGCAGATGTGAAGAACAGTGAAGAATAGAATAAAAACATTGTACACAGTGAACACAGTGAACACAGGATCATTAAGATAAAACACACAGTGCAGAACACAGTGCAGAATAGATTACAGATGTTCGCACATCTGCTTACTTGTCGGGAGGATACGCGCGGAACGGCGCGAACAAAATAGCATGTGAAGAACAATAGAATGTGTGTGAAGAACAATGCAGAGTTTAATAATCGCAATGTTTCTTCACACATATATATTGTTCTTCACATGCTATTTTGTTCGCACCGTTTACGCGCGTATCTCCCGACTCAGTAAGCAGATGTGCGAACATCTGTAATCTATTCTGCACTGTGTTCTGCACTGTGTTTTATCTTAAATGATCCTGTGGTCAGTGTGTCACTGTGTACAAGATTTTATTCATTCTTCACTGTTCTTCATGTGTTTTTTTTAATTAAATGCTCGATGCGAGCAGGGGAAATAAGTTATTCTGGTCACCTAGCAAACCCTTCGTTAATAAAACGCATTGCACTCGCATTGCACTCGCATTGCAATTGCATGATTGCGAGTGCAATGCGTTCTTGATGCATCTCCAGACTTGAATGGGGGTGAAAAACGGCGTGACCCGCAAAATAGAGCATGCTGCGATTTTGACGCGCGTGCAAACGAACGCAAGCACGCGCGTTAAAAACCACGCTAATGGAGAAAGACCCATTGAATACAATGGACAGAGTGCAATGCGAGTTCTGAGCGTCAAATGCCGCGCAGGAACTCG
>CM033645.1:113177046-113344969 GCA_019512145.1 Engystomops pustulosus
GTTCACCACTCTTTAGTGTGTCAGGTTGGATGCTGGGGCCCTCTAAGGCCCCTTCTCCACTGGCGTTTTTCACGCGCGAGTTCTGCGCGTGCATTTGACGCTCAGAACTCGCATTGCACTCTGTCCCATTGTATTCAATGGGTCTTTCTCCATTTGCGTGGTTTTCAACGCGCGTGCTTGCGTTCGTTTGCACGCGCGTCAAAATCGCAGCATGCTCTATTTTTGCGAGTCACGCGCAATTTTCACGCCCCATTCAAGTCTATGGAGATGCATCAAGAACGCATTGCACTCGCAATCATTGCAAGTGCAATGCGAGTGCAATGCGTTTTAAACGTAAGGGTTGCTAGGTGACCAGTATAACAGTATTTCCCCTGCTCGCGAACGATCATTTAATTAAAAAAACACAATGAAGAACAGTGAAGAATAGAATAAAACCAGTGAACACAGTGACACCTGACCACAGGATCATTTAAGATAAAACACAGTGCAGAACACAGTGCAGATAGATTACAGATGTTCGCACATCTGCTTACTTGTCGGGAGATTACGCGCGAACGGTGCGAACAAAATAGCATGTGAAGAACAATATATATGTGTGAAGAACACATTGCAGATGTATTTAAACTCTGCATTGTTCTTCACACACATTTATTGTTCTTCACATGCTATTTTGTCGCGCCGTTCCGCGCGTATCCTCCCGACAAGTAAGCAGATGTGCCGAACATCTGTAATCTATTCTGCACTGTGTTCTGCACTGGTGTTTTATCTTAATGATCCTGTGTTCACTGTGTTCACTGTGTACAATGTTTTTATTCTATTCTTCACTGTTCTTCACATCTGCTAAATTGTCGGGATTAATATACGCGCGGAACAGTGAAGAATAGATCGCCGATGTTGCAAATTATCAGAAGACATTATTTTTCAATTAAATAACACATTTTAATCCCAAACCATGGTCCCTTTGAAATTGCTCGAGTCTCCCATTGAATCGCGCGTCAAAAATGCGCACGAAAACCAAAAAAAAACGCAATTACTCCAAGGAAAAAATGGACAAAAACGCAGCCAAACACGTCAGTTTTTTCACGCATTGCACCCGCACGTGAAACGCAACGCTAGTGTGCAAGAGGCCTAAGTGTCACAGAGCCAGAGATACAGCCCTCTGAATTAAAGCCCCCTCCAGATTTTCAGCCATCAGGCTACAGCGAGTATTTGCTGCACACAGGAGCTGCTGCACCTCACAGAGAATGGAAATATTCACTTTATACTGTATGTTACTACATTTGAGAAGGGATAATATCAACTAATATTCATGTTTTTAACCCTTCTCTATCCAGAACTATCTAAGAACACACTTTCTCTCTTATTGCCTTTTATTTCGTGATCATTTTTTTGTGTGAAAATTGACTGATACGATGAACATTTGATCCTCTTCGCCTAATGTCACTACATATTAACACCGCAACCCAGAACATGTCCATAAAGTTATATGTAACACCAAAAACACACACATTTTCTGTAATAAAGTTTTTATTTCACACCATCCTCCATTACTTACACCTATGTTATGACGTTCTTACGGTCATTCTCATGAAGCGCGGAGGGTTCTGTTATTGTGCAGCTAATACATTGGCGCACATCTAAAAGTGAATTTTATTATCTCATTAGCTTGGTTTATGGATATATAGTTATATATTTGGGTCACCATTGTATAAGGGAGCATATACAATGGTACATCTGTGTGAAGCTCAGTGCAATTTTCTGCAAAAATAGTTTGGTGTCCCCTGTGGGTTTAACGTTCCTTTTGCTGCATATTTTGGTAAATATACACATGTGGGGTATGTATGATCTCACATATATAGTATATTTTCTTTTCTAAGTATTTTGGATTTGTACATATTTTAGAGGAATTTTTTAATGTTAATTGCCAAGTGCATCGCCTGGTTGTCTGCGTTCAAAATTCTATAGGTTTTATGGCGCCTTTACTTTTTATTCTGTTTTATTGTTATATTTTGCAGGTTATGACGGTCTTAAAATTTCTAGCTGAAAAGCAGATATCTAGTTATTACAGTTTGTGATATTATGTGGAATTATTTATGTGAACATACCAATATGGGACATTTGTGAACTCTACACATGTCCATCTATTACATTTAGGAGATGTGAAGGTAAATATTTTCTGTTCGGAGCACATTTTTGCCATCAAAGTCAAATTTTAAGTATTTTTTATAAAATGTTTCAGTTTGAATCAAAATTGCATGAAGGTGCCTATGTCTATGCAATTTTAAAAATGGGGCAAGTATCTGCTTTCAGAAAATATGTGGTTTGTTGGGTTTACTTTGATTCTTTCTGCTGAAATTTCGAGTGAATTTCTAAACGTCAAAATTGTAAAAATTGCTCTGGTCAATAACGCAACAAAATATCCAGAAATGGTGGGCAGTCAAAGGGTTAATACCTCTTGGTTGAATTCCCGGGTTAAGATGCTTATCATCTATCTCCTGTCTATATATCGATCTGTCTAGTTATCTATCTCCTACAATCTGACCATTTATATACCTGGCTTTTTCTCTATTTATTAATCAATCTTCTATCTCTCTTCTATTGTATTTATCTCTCTACTGTATGTATCATCTACTTTATAGTTCTGCATCTAGTAATCTCTATCGCCCTTCATATTTATCTTCTATCATAATATTTATAATTAATAATTATTTATATGGCGCACACAGATTACGCAGCGCTGCACAGAGCTTGTCAGATCAGTCCCAGTCCCCATGGCCCTCACAATCTTTTCAACCTACCAGTAATTTTTTGGAGTGCGGGAGAAAACCGGAGGACCCTGAGGAAACCCACGCAAACACAGAGAGAACATACAAACTCTTTGCAGATGTTGACCAGCGCTGCAAGGCTGAAGTGCTAACCACTGAGCCACCATGCAGCCCATCATTCTCCCTATCATCTATCTCCTATAAAATTCTCACCTATTGCAGTTTGTTTTACCATACTAAATGGAGCCTCTTACTGACTGTGACTGGTCATAAAATAGTTTTATTTTGGGGCCCCACTTTTAGTTTTGCCAAGGGCCCCACTTTGCCTAGAACCGGCCCTGGGGGTATTCCCACTTTGGAAAATTAATGTTATTGTTTGTAAAAGTAATAACATTTTCCAATATATATTTTCTGTATCAATACTTAACAGTTTTCTAGATCTCTACTTGCCGTCATTCTATAGAAAGCATTATTGTTTATTTCCAGTGGACAGAAATCTGAACATGGTCACACAGGTGCACCTGTGTGACTACCGTCAGATTTGTGTCCACTGGAAATCAACAATGAAGATTCCTGTGAAAGACAGCAAGTAGAGATCTAAAAGAAAAAAAAACATCAAGAATTGATACAGAATGTATATTGGAAATGTGTATAATTATTCAAACAATATCAATTACTTGCTGAAATGGAAATACCCTGTTCACTGTGTTTTCTCACATCTTTGGGAAGATCACAATAATATGCTTCTATATTATGGGAGATTCAACATTGTGTCCCCTCCTGTTGTAATGGATGTATCATAGTCTAGGTAGATCATTACAAGTATGAGTTACTGCTGTTGAAGGAAGCTTTTGATTAAGTACTTGCCTTATGGGATAATATTCAAACAAGGAAGGTTCAGGTCAGTGTGACTTTTTTCCACCCCTGTGACTCCGTTTGTCACTCAAATACAGTGTTCAGAGTTCTTTTTCGCTGTAATGCTGCATCTCCCAGAATATAGATGGACCATTGTGGTCATGTCTCTGTTCTGCATAAAAAGACTGGTAAAAGCTTGTGACGTAAAACCTCATTACAGGTTCCCTTCATCAGTCCCTATTATACAGACAATTTTTTTACTCTGGCCCCCCACTATAACAAAGCAACCAAATCTTCATGTCATGTGGGTGGTGCCAGAAAGTGATGATTACATGTAAATGGTGGAGGTGAAGATTCCAACAGTGGTGGAAGGAATGAGAGGTGGTATTAATCCATTAGCTTTGCCCATTTGGTAATAAGTTCAAGCATGGAAAACAACTTACGCAAAAGTCTGTTTATTAGTTCTGGATCATTTAACTTTTCCTACAAAAAGCAAAACAGAAATGGTTCATTAAGTGATGCGTTATGTACCCCTAGATTTTATTTGGTTTATGATGATCAAATATTTCAAATGTCTGTATTTGAAAATAGCAACAAATGGTTCCATGTGACGTCAGTTTACATGAATCCTATTGATCATCTATCCAACAAATAAACCGAATTTGTTCACACACGGCTAAATATTTTACTAAAAAAGTGTAACCGTCATTTAAAAAAAAAAACTTTTGATATGTTGTAGGGCAGGTCATTTTAAGATTAGTTACCCAAATCTTTACCCTTCTTCTTGCATTCTGCAGCCTTCCCGCTGTCGTTAGTGACTCCTGATATGGCTGTTGCTAGGCACATTCTGTCTTCACTGAGGAGGTGACTACGACACCACCCCCCCTATGTCTCCTTCATAGCTCAGTGCTCCAGCACTCATTCATGTGCTGCCAGGAGCCCTAACTAATGTAGGGACAAAACAACTACACTCATCTCTCCCTCAGCTTTCCCTACACCTGTATGTAAACAAATAATACAACACAGACACAAGATGCAGAACGATCACAGTCCCCCCTCCCCTATCAACTCACACTCCACAACAGGAAATGGCAGGAGAGACTCTCCAAGTCTTCAAGCTGACGATTAGGTACGAGACAGATGGACGATTAGGTACGAGACAGATGGACGATTAGGTACGAGACAGATGGACGATTAGGTACGAGACAGATGGACGATTAGGTACGAGACAGATGGACGATTAGGTACGAGACAGATGGACGATTAGGTACGAGACAGATGGACGATTAGGTACGAGACAGATGGACGATTAGGTACGGACGATCGATAAGAGGACAGCATGACGATAGGTAAGGACAAGGATGACGATTAGTAAGGACAGATGGACGATTAGGTACGAGACAGATGGACGATTAGGTACGAGACAGATGGACGAATAGGTACGAGACAGATGGACGATTAGGTACGAGACAGATGAACAGATAGGAGATAGATGAAAAGGTATGAGATAGATGAATAGATATGAGATTGTTGCTGATTGTAGTTTTTTTGAGTGCCGAAAACCGAAATGAACGAGAGGCAAAATACTTTGAGGAATGATTCCCAGGGACACCTGGAGCAGAATTATGAATTTTATTTTTTTATGCTCAGAATGACGGTTACACTTTAAAGGGGTTTACCCACCTAGCAAGTTAGGTCCAATCCACAGAATCTGGCACCACTTGTTTATTGTTGGGGGTCTCGTTCTCTGTCTCGCCTCGTTGCTCCCTGTGAATGGAGCACATGAACGCGTATGTCCATTCTGTTCCATTCATCTCTATGGAGCTGACAGAGATTGGCGATCACAATCTGGGAGAGCCACAATGTGTCTGACGGAGGTACCTCAAACCCCATTAGACCCCCCCCCCCTTCTCATGATCTGTGGGGGTCATTCCGTTGATAGGGCCCAACTTACTGGTAGGAAAACCCCTTTAAAAAGGTATTGGTGATCTCTTCATGGAAGAGATTATAAATACAGTATCCATGGAGGTGTAAAAATGTCAAACAAGTCAGCAGATATAACTGGTGATAATTGGGGTATTTTCTAGGCACAGTGTTAGGTCTGAAAAAGCACACACTGGCACACTGGCCACGATTCTATAACACAAGTCCCAAAATTATCGTTGTGAGCATGAGCCAAACCAGTTTTTTCTACTAAGCGGGGTGGGCGAGCGTCACCCAGTGTCGGAAACTGGGGGGCATGGGCATCCCCCCATTACTCACCTTTGAGGTGCTCTATGCAGCTAGTCTGCTCTCCTCTTTCTTTTTTTGTAGCTTTGTGACAGAGCCAACTACATCAACGCCTCATTACATAATAGTGTGCGTGCAAGCCAAGCACACAGAGCTGGCTCTGCGGCCACGGCTGTAAAAGAAAAGGACAGAAGAGGAGCCACTCTGAGCAAAGGAGAGTATGAGTATTTTTTTTTATGTCAGTGTGCTGGGTACCGTATACTGTGTGGGAAAGAGGGGGGGGGGGGGGATATGTGAGTGGACTCTGTGCTGGTGGGGTAACCTTTACTGCATATACTGGGACGCGTGCGGGGCTACCCATGCTTAAGCATATTGGGGACGCAGTGCTGGGGCTAAGCCATCTACATGCGCTACTGGGGACGCGTGCTGGGGCTACCCATCTACAGCATATACTGGGGACGCGTGTGGGGTCACCCCATCTACAGCATATACTTGGGGACGCGTGCTGGGGCTATCCCATTTCAGATATACTGGGGACGGTGTGCGTGCCACTACCCAACTACAGCAATACTGGGGACGTGTGCTGCGGACTACCCATCTAACGCGTATACTGGGGACGTGTGCTGGGGCTACCCATCTTACAGCATATACTGGGGACGTGTGCTGGGGCTACCCATCTACGAGCATATACTGGGGACGTGTGTGGGGCTACCCATCTACAGCATATACTGGGGACGTGGGCGGGGCTACCCATCTACAGCATATTATGGGGACGGGTGGCTGGGCTACCATCAGCATATACTGGGGACGTGTGTGGGGCTACCCATCTAAAGCAATACTATGGGGAAGTGTGCTGGGGCTACCCATCTACAGCATATACTGGGGACGTGTGCTGGGGCTACCCATTACAAGCATATACTGGGGACGTGTGCTGGGGCTACTACCCATCTACAGCATATACTGGGGGACGTGGTGGGGCACCATCTACAGCCATATACTGGGGACGGTGCTGGGGCATCCCATCTACAGCATATACTGGGGACGTGTGCTGGGGCTACCCATCTACAAGCATATATACTGGGGACGTGTGCTGGGGCTACCCATCTACAGCATATACTCGGGGACCTGTGTGGGCTACCCATTACAGCATATACTGGGGACGTGTGTGGGGCTCCCATCTACAGCATACACATGGGGACGTGTGTGTGCTGGGCTACCATCTAAGCATATATGGGATGTGTGCTGGGGATAACATTACGCATTATACTGGGGACGTGTGCTGGGGGACCCATCACAGATTACTGGGGACGTGTGCTGGGGCTACCCATCTACAGCATATACTGGGGACGTGTGCTGGGGCTACCCATCCACAGCATATACTGGGGACGTGTGCTGGGGCTACCCATCTACAGCATATACTGGGGACGTGTGCTGGGGCTACCCAACTACAGCATATACTGGGGACATGTTCAGGGGCTACCCATCTACAGCATATACTGGGGACGTGTTCTGGGGCTACCTATCTACATACTGGAGGCCTGTGCTAGGGCTACCTACCTACATACTGGAGGTATGTGCTGGGACTACCCATCTATATACTGGGGACGTGTGCAGGGGCTACCCATATACAGCATATACTGGGGACGTGTGCTGGGGCTACCCATATACAGCATATACTGAGGACGTGTTCTGGGGCTACCTATCTACATACTGGAGGCCTGTGCTAGGGCTACCAACCTACATATGGGAGGTATGTCCTGGGACTACCGATCTATATACTGGGGACGTGTGCTACGGCTACCCATATGCAGCATATACTGGGGACGTGTGCTGTGGCTACCCATCTACAGCATATACTGGGGACGTGTGCTGCGGCTACCCATCTACAGCATATACTGGGGGCGAGTGCAGGGGCTACCCATCTACGGCATATACTGGGGACGAGTGCAGGGGCTACCCATCTACGGCATATACTGGGGACGTGTGCAAGGTCTACCCATCTATGGCATTTACTGGGGACGTGTGCAGGGGCTACCCATCTACAGCATATACTGAGGACGTGTTCTGGGGCTACCTATCTACATACTGGAGGCCTGTGCTAGGGCTACCTACCTACATACTGGAGGTATGTGCTGGGACCACCGATCTATATACTGGAGGCGTGTGCTGGGGCTACCTATCTATATACTGAGGACATGTTCTGGGGTTACTTATCTACTTACATATGCATACATATTGGGGTGGCAGTGAGCACTGGGGGGGCACAGGAAATATCTAATAAAGGAAGCATAGTATATAATATAGGGGACACAGTAGAAAGCTAATACAAGGGGCACAGTGTATACAGCTAACAGAGGGGGCCACTATATATATATATCTAATGGAGGGGTTCAGGGTATATAGCTAATAGAGGGAGCAATGTCTAAGGTAACAGTGGGATAGTGTGGCATACACTACAATCCATACATAAATGCATGTCTCTAATATTCTTTTCACTTAATTTAGCACGATTATCACTGAATTAAGTCAATCTGAAGGTATCCTTCATGAATGAACCTAAGACAAAGTCAGAAAACTTTTATGCTGGTTAAAGAAAACAACAACATATTGGCTCTACCTGTGTCTCTGCATGTCCCTGCCCCGTCCCGTGCTGCTCTTCTACTTTCCACATCCGTGCACATCATGTAAACAAACATGGGAATAGGGACTGAAAGCAGCGTGGCATCTATGCACCTGTTTGTTTACATGAGGACCAGAGAGATAGCAGCACTGGACGCCGAAGGGAATAAAAAATGTTTATTATTTTTAACCAGAACCCCCCAGGCCACCAATAGTTTTTTTGTATGCTACCGGACAACCTCTTTAAGATTGTAAATATATTTAGCATATAAAGGGGCAACTTTAAAAGGTATCAGATAATGCTAAGGAAACATCACCATCTAATACATAGGATACCAAGATCTAAACACAGCTTCCCCAAACATTATGCCAAAATGAATGGACCTACATATTCATGAAGCTCTTTTTCTGCCACTGCAACCCTCTTAAGCACCATGTCACTGATTGTGTGTAATCCTTTAACTTGCAGATATTCAAAGGAGTTTGGATAATTAGCCTTCTATAAAAAAAAAAAAAGAAGTACAAGTTATATAATAATATATACAATAACTATATAATATTTAACAATTATCTTTTCAGCTTAGAAAAAAAATACTTTATCTTTCACACTACTTAAAGCCCATAAAGGGGACCCAATCACTGTCTTGCCCCACCACCAGCAACCGCAGGTAGATATGAACTGTCCCTAGAATTCCCTCTCAAGGAAGTAGTACTCATTCAATGTGACTCTCTCAAAAAAAAAAAAAAAAAAAAAAACACCATAGACCGCAAAGTTCAATGAAAGGATGAAAAAAACACTTAAAGAAACCTACCACTGTAGTGGCAGGTTCCGATAGCAATACCGGGCACCAGCTCGGGAGCTGGTGCGGAGCTTATTTTAGTTAGTGTTTTAAACCGCGGTATCGCGGTTTAAAACACTTTTTAACGTTATAGCCGGCGCAGGCAGGTACGCGCTCGGCGCTTACCGTGCACGCGGCTCTCTTCATACTCGCTATGTAGCCGCGCGCACGTAAGCGCCGAGCGCGTACCTGCTGCGCCGGCTATAACGTTTAAAAAGTGTTTTAAACCGCGATACCGCGGTGGTTAAAACCCTAACTAAAATAAGCTCCGGCACCAGCTCACCCTGAGCTGGTGCCGGAATTGCTATCGGAAACCTGCCACTACAAGTGGTAGGTTCCTTTATGTATCCCTGAGATTCTAAATCAAAGGAGGGAGGTATCATTTGGACAGCGAAAAGCATAAAAACAAAGCAAATTAAAAAGTGCGAATTTTTGCATATAAGAAACCTTTGTATAGCTCTATAAAATTGTGGGGAAAAAAAAAAAGATATTGCTTGTTAAGGAAGGAGTGAAAAATGGAAATGAAAAAAACGGTTAATCAGATAACAAAACCATGGTTCTTGGTACTATAGAAAACAAGATATGGGTGTTTAAAGTGACAATCCCCTTCCAACCAGGTAGTGCAATTTCAGATGCTCCAGAACCATGATCTCAGCATCGGCTTAAAAGGACCAAGCCCTATTTTTCAGATCTGAAACATGTCACTTTATAATGTAGTAACTTTAGATAATCGAAAGTTATTAAAGGACAACTTTCATCAGGTCTCCGTCACTAGTCCTGTCACCTCACAAGGATTCCATCCCAGCCTTCATCTAGTCAGTTCATACACTAATCATCGTAAAATTCTCTTTTCTTTATTATGTAAATGAGGCTGTTCACATGGTCAGAGACAGAGATGCCGCCGCTGTTAACCCTCCCCTCTCCTCATGTATAGTAAAGAATTGCTAGTGTCTGTGCTTTATCTGCTGACCTGCTCTCCCTTCTAATACACATGTGTGAGACACAGACAGCTACACAAGTACCTGACATGTTCTGCTATAACATGGCTGCCTGGAGCTGTTGTATCTCTCCTGTACACACACAGGCTGCAGGGGGCGTGGCCGCCAGCACCAGGAAGCATATGGAGTAGCCATTACACCATTATACAGGCTGTCAGTCAAGCACTGGGGGTGTGGCTGTGCCACCCACTCATTAATAAGCTGGACCTTACATATGGTAAGGTCATTGGACATCTCACAGGCCATTTGCATACAGTTTTAGGACCTCATTGCTTAAGTTTACAGGCATGTAGAGGGACAATAAAGGGATAGTGTCAATGCTTTCTAATGGCAGCTTATGAAAATATATTTAGTTTAGGGGGTTAATTTGCCTGACGGGTTCTCTTAAACATAACTTTAGATAGAACCCATTATGAAATGTCCTCTTTAGAATGTGAAATCTCACCAATTTACCTATAAAAAAATAATACCCTAAAATAAGGAAAAAAATGACTCTTCTCATCCATTTTAACATAAGACAAGTGAAGTTTAGTGGTTGCAGAAATAGTGTCAGGTTGTCCGAGTTTTACAAAAACAAAAAAGTGTCGCACAGCATTCCAGGTACAAATGGTGTCGGTTTTCTAGTGTAAACAGATTGATAAATTTCCACCATTTTGCTGGAAGGGGAACAATTCGATACAGTCTGAGGTGCAGAGCACTCTGGAAGAAGTTTTCATCCAGGATATCTTTGTACTTGGCCGTATTCATTTTTCCTTCACTTGCAACCAGTTGTCCCATCCCTGCCCCCACTGCATGTTGCCCCCACAGCATGTTTCACTGTTGGGATTGTATTTGGCACGTGATAAGCAATGTCTGCTTTTCTCCACACGTACTGTTTAGAATGAACACCAAAAAGTTTAATCTTCACCTCATCAGACCAGAGAATCTTATTTCTCATAGTCTGGGAGAAATTCATGTGTTTTTTGCAAACTGTATACACCTTTCATATTTCTTGCCCTGTTAAATGTACGCAGTTGAGATTCTGGATGGCAGCTTTTGATTAAATTGTTTTCAGATGCCACGACTTGTTTGCAAAAACTTTTGAGGCACCAGAATACTGAGGTCACCAACAAATGACCAGATTCTGGAAACCAAACCCATCAAAGAAACTGTCAAGGGCTATATTGAGCACTTTAGACAAAAGAAGATTTGGCCTGCAAATTGTTTACACAGGATTCTAAGGAGAAGTTGGAAGCGGGCATGATGACGTGCTGGCTTGAGTGGCACGTATCGGTGGCAGCAGTGCCCAGCAAGTAGACTGTGAAGGAGAGGTGGACTGCAGGTAGATGCAGTTATGGAAACAAAGTAGAGGACTAGAGGTAGCAGGGGCTACTCTTTGACTGTGGGCCGACAAAAGAAGAAAAGCACAAGCAGAGAGCAAGGAGTAGCGGGAGCTGAAGAGGAGGGCTGTGGGGTACAATGAGCGGGGTTCTGCATAGAAAAAGGGCAGACAAAGCTCCATAAAAGATACTGATAATCAAGCAAATTACTAGACGAGACAGATCAGAGATGATGAGATGCCTATTGCACACTGTCAGCTCTCCTAAATCTCTGCTATTCCACAATACACTAGATCTGCAGCGCCTTCCTCACCAGATAAAGAACTTATCTGTCTGTAGCTTTACACTCCTCATGCCGTTGCCGTCAGGAACTCAGTGGGGAAGCAATTTGGTCGGATATTTCGACGATTTCCGATCCGCGCCTCATCGCGCCGGGCATTGTGACGCACACGATCGGATTTTGGCGCATCAGTGCCGGCTTGCACGCGACAAAACTCGGGGGACGTGCTGTAGGACAACGCGCAGGATTTAACATTTCAAATTGTGTCGCAAGACACGCGCTTACATACATCGGGAAGAAGGTGGTGAACTCCAGCGGACCTCGGTGGGGAAATGATGGATGCAGGAACTCTGTCGCATTAGCTACGTAAATCGTGCCGGACTTCATCTTCATCGGACCGTCCGGATCGGGGATTGCAACAGGACTTGGTAAGTAAATGTGCCCCAGTGTATGTTTATCAGTGCAAGAGCTCAGTCCTGGACTGCAGGGGCTAGGGAACAGGAAGCAGAGATAGAGAAAAACTCAGTTCCATGGCGGTCACACAGAAATCCAAGATGGCTTCCCCGACCCCAAAGTCAGAACTTACAAGGTCATAGGCATAACCTGGAGGCATCCATTTGCATGTGGTCAAACACAGATCAAATGGTCAGGCTGAATTTACAAAAAACAAAAAAATAAAAATCATAACAATAACCTCTTTATATAAATCAAACAGAAAAAAATTACATGATAAAAAGGATTTAAAAGGATGAGGACCTCCTCAGCCCGGGAGGCGGGCATCGGTATTTCTTTACCGGACGGGCTGCATCAGGTATTTCATAACGGGGGGGGGGAAGGGGGGGGGGGGGGAGTACATCAGGCATTTCATTAATAGGAGCGTCTGCATTGCATTTTATTACTAGGGCTCTTCTGCAGGGCATTTTATAACGGGAGCCTGCATGGGGCATTTCATAACTGGGGGAGGCTTGCCATTTCATTACTCAGGGAGTCTGTGACCTATACATTTCCCACCCAAGGCTTGTACTGGAGTCAATAAGTTTTTTTCCAGTTATTTGTAGCAAAATTAGGGGCCTCGGCTTAAACTTGGGTCAACTTATACTCAAGTATATGGTATGTATAAGTAACATAGGTGCAGCAATAAAATATACACTCACCGGTCACTTTATTAGGTACACCTGTCCAACTGCTCGTTAACACTTAATTTCTAATCAGCCAATCACATGGCGGCAACTCAGTGCATTTAGGCATGTAGACATGGTCAAGACAATCTCCTGCAGTTCAAACCGAGCATCAGTATGGGGAAGAAAGGTGCTTTGAGTGCCTTTGAACATGGCATGGTTGTTGGTGCCAGAAGGGCTGGTCTGAGTATTTCAGAAACTGCTGATCTACTGGGATTTTCACGCACAACCATCTCTAGGGTTTACAGAGAATGGTCCGAAAAAAAAAAAACATCCAGTGAAGCGGCGGTTCTGTGGTGGAAATGCCTTGTTGATGCCAGAGGTCAGAGGAGAATGGGCAGACTGGTTCGAGCTGATAGAAAGGCAACAGTGACTAATCGCCACCAGTTACAACCAAGGTAGGCAGAAGAGCATCTCTGAACGCACAGTACGTCGAACTTTGAGGCAGATGGGCTACAGCAGCAGAAGACACCGCGGGTGCCACTCCTTTCAGCTAAGAACAGGAAACTGAGGCTACAATTTGCACAAGCACTCATCGAAATTGGACAGTAGAGATTGGAAAAAAACGTTGCCTGGTCTGATGAGTCTCGATTTCTGCTGCGACATTCGGATGGTAGGGTCAGAATTTGGCGTCAACAACATGAAAGCATGGATCCATCCTGCCTTGTATCAACGGTTCAGGCTGGTGGTGGTGGTGTCATGGTGTGGGGAATATTTTCTTGGCACTCTTTGGGCCCCTTGGTACCAATTGAGCATCGTTGCAACGCCACAGCCTACCTGAGTATTGTTGCTGACCATGTCCATCCCTTTATGACCACAATGTACCCAACATCTGATGGCTACTTTCAGCAGGATAATGCGCCATGTAATAAAGCTGGAATCATCTCAGACTGGTTTCTTGAACATGACAATGAGTTCACTGTACTCAAATGGCCTCCACAGTCACCAAATCTCAATCCAATAGAGCATCTTTGGGATGTGGTGGAACGGGAGATTCGCATCATGGATGTGCAGCCGACAAATCTGCGGCAACTGTGTGATGCCATCATGTCAATATGGACCAAAATCTCTGAGGAATGCTTCCAGCACCTTGTTGAATCTATGCCACGAAGAATTGAGGCAGTTCTGAAGGCAAAAGGGGGTCCAACCCGTTACTAGCATGGTGTACCTAGTAAAGTGGCCGGTGAGTGTATATATAATACTATAGCAAGTACTACAGAAAAATGTTCACATAAATATGTAAAACTTACCAAAAAAGCCAAGATATGGGAAGAGCTGTCAAGGTGGGTTGCTACGTCCGACAATTCTTCACCACATAATTCACATTTCTTAACAATTCTGTCATAAGGGTGCCTGTAAATTTGTATATATTCAGTGCCTACAAAAATGAAAATTATTACTGCTGAAATATAGACACACACACGCACAGACAAGACCACAACAAAATGCAATTCGACAGCTGTGGAGGAGATGTGCTTTATTGCATTGTTTATACTGCGTTAAAATTGCATTTACAAAACACAATGCGAAGATGTATGAGGGTGCGTTCACACAAGACGACTTTTGATGCGATTTTTAAATGCATCCCAGAAACGCATTCGCCTAAAAAGCTTCTGCGTTTACGTGTTACCATGCGTCTGCCTGGTTTTTATTTTTTGCTGGAAGTGTAAGCAGCTTTGGCTGCTGTAATACCGTTTTTCCCCAAAAAATAAGACAGTGTCTTATATTAATTTTTGCTCTTAAAGAAGCACTAGGTCTTATTTTCAGAGGATGTCTTATTCTCATGAACAAAAAAAATCTACTTCTCCAACATCCTTATAACTCTCCAAACTCAGAATTTCATGCTGAATGTCTTGTGACTCCATTTTTATTAGAATCAATGGCTCATGTTTAGCAATAGCACTTTCTGTAAATTACCACTTCTTGTCCGGGTAGCTGCTTGTATCGCATTTGCAACGCAACAGTGATTTTATTCCATGAATTCTTCCACATGTCTCAACCTTCTGCAGCATCTAAAAGATCCACTAATACTAATGTACGGCGTGAGGGGAGCTGTAGAGATGACTGCCGCTAGGTCTTATTTTCAGGGGAGGCCTTATATTTCTAATCTTGAGAAAAAAATTGTACTTCAGGAGGAGTCTTCTTTTTGGAGAAACAGGGTAAGGTATTGAAACCAGCCAAACGCATGTTGACATCCAAAAATGTATAAAAGCACACCCTTAGGTTAAATTCACATGGCCGCCTGCGGGGACGTATATGCGGCCGCAAATTTGCAGTTGCATGTACGTCCCCATAGACGGCAATAGCGGCACGGCGGGGATACGGGGCGCACACACCGCAAAAAGATAGTGGTGAACGGCCGCATGCTGTGTTTTCTTTGGAGGGAGGAGGGGCGCTTAATGTGTTGGTCTTTAAAACCGTGCAGTTAATCACTGTCTGATGCTGGACGATTAAACCCTTTGTGATCAACAGTCATTGATTTCTGAATGTCTAGAACATTTTTGCCCTGCTCTTTTTTAAATGACAATATCTTTTGAACTGCTGTACATATAGTAGTTAAAACATTTTAATGAGAGGTAACAATGTTACAATGTGTTTTAACAGTGGGTATCTCTGGATTTGTTTCACCTAGAAACACAATCCTGGGAGATTCTCTTTAATATGGGACTTGAATTCTGTTTCAAGGTGCCACAGTGAGATGACCTTGCAGCATAGTCATGCCCCACCCCCTTTATGGAGACTGTGCCCCTTTTTGGACTAAAAATGGTCTATCCCTTAATAAATGTGGCACACAGCATTTCAGGTGCAAATAACTCCAGTATTCTGATGTAGATAGATACACATCCTCAAATGGTTTATTTAATGTACAGGGAAATGGTTAATAGACAAGGGATAGGTGGCAGATAAAAATGTAACTTTTAATGTTATGTGGTTAAAATATCTTTTTTTTGTCTTTTATTATTCAAACCATACACAGAAAAGATAAAATAAATAAATTATCGAACTTACAGGGCAAGAACTGCTGGTATTACCTTCCTACATGCAGATTTCTTTGAGCTCACTGTGTAAACAGGGGCAGAACTTGACTGCTGGTGCCGAAACACAGGATCTACAGTTGAGGAGCAGAGAGGGCCCCAGCAATCAAAGGGTGTTTTCTGGCCACTCACTGGACTGACCAGAGCTCGATCAACTCAACTGAACAAGGTAAGTTCAATGATTTTTTGTGAATCTTTGTCTTGCCTGTGATGTTGGTCCAGTGTTTGAGTTAGTTTCACTTCTGAGCCAACCCGAGGATGAAAAGGTCTCTAACTCTGTTGTGTAGTTTGAAGAATTTATACATTGTTTTGGAGTCACTGCCAACCCAGGTTACTCTAAGCCTTCTCCTGCCCGGGTGTGGTTAATGCTGCAGCGGTGGAAATATTGAGTTGTGTTCGGGTCTCATATAGAAGACACTGCCAGTTTTATTTTAATTGGGTTGGATGGTTATGCAGGTCCCAAGTCCCAAGTCTTGAAGAGTGAGTAGGGGCTTGGGGCTAGTGTTGCTTTGTACTGGTATGTGGTGGTGCCCCTAGACCTGGTTCCTTTTGGGTAGGGACGTTAGAGAGGGATAGCATGAGCGTGGCACAGTGGGGAAGCACAAGGCTCCTCATAAGTCGTTGTTAGACATCATGAGGTTGTTATTTCATGACTGGAGGAACCAGTGGAGATTTAACTGCGGTAGAAGGTGAAACTGTATTAATTCCGGAAACAAACTGATTGTACATTGGGCAGCTGCTATCAAATTCATTATAAGAGGACAGAAAAAACTGAAGCTTGTCTTGGTTAAAGTCTTTGTTTAAGAAGTCCTCTTTGCAGAGATAAAGGGAGACATTCAAGTAGATTTACTGCAAGACACTCTTAGATGTGA
This sequence comes from Engystomops pustulosus, assembly GCA_019512145.1. Classification (NCBI taxonomy): domain Eukaryota; kingdom Metazoa; phylum Chordata; class Amphibia; order Anura; family Leptodactylidae; genus Engystomops; species Engystomops pustulosus. The sequence continues at coordinate 113,194,036 of CM033645.1, forward strand.
GATTCTTTACATACGCATTATATAATATATATATTTATATATTAATATCCAATTTGGAGAATAGATCAATACATTCAGAGTGGCACAAAAGGTTTTATTGTGCAAATCCAAATCAGTTGCAATAACTTGCAGCCAAAGCAAAGTCCAGGATAGTGCAGCCGCAGTAAGTGGGGACTGCAGCCCCATAAAAGGGTAAGAAAATATATATGTTATCTTGCCTATAAAGCCTCCAGTGTCTCTGGTCAGGATAGCTGTCTATGCGTCTACAGGTGTACAGTTTTGACCAAAGTAAAGCTCTGCTTATTGAACCTGGTCATATACAAGTATTGATCTTCTGTGGGTTGCTAATAGCTGTGAGTTATGTAGTGAAGTAATCAGCCATCATTTGTTTCATTAGTTATGATACCGCCATACAGGCTGATGTATAAGATATTTCCCCAGCAAGAAGCAGAAGTTAAATATTCCTGCGGGAATAATGAATTAGCTAAAAGGAATGTAACAAAGATATAGTAGGTTGTAAATTATGAGATTTATGTGGCGGATCCTTCAGTGTGCCCGCTTAGCTAAGAGAGCTCGATAGAAAGAGACAGGCAATATGAGACATGTCAAAGTTGTTGTGGAGAGTAGTTTGAATAACTTTAGAAAAAAAGTTGTGTTTTGAAAAAAAAATTGAAATTAGGCAAAAAATTCAAAATTGTTTTGTTCAAAATTTTCTGCTTTTCAGGGAGATAGTCAAAGCACCTAAGTAACTATATAACCAACATTTCGCAAATGTCTACTTTATAATCATCAGAGTTTTAAGCATCCTCTCTTTTTTTAGGTTAGGAAGGTCAGAATTGTGGGTGTAATTTTTCTCATATTTATGAAAATCGCCAAAACCCTTATTTAGAGCCACCTGCTCAGCTTTACGTGACTTTGAGAAGCCTAAATAGCAGCAAAACCAAATTACTGTATATACTCGAGTATAAGCCGACCCGAGTATAAGCCGAGACCCCTCATTTTACCACCAAAAACTGGGAAAACCTATTGACTCGAGTATAAGCCGAGGGTGTAGTATACAGCCAGCCCCCAAGAGGTTTACAGCCTGCCCCCATAAAGTATACAGCCTGCCCCCATAAAGTATACAGCCTGCCCCCATAAAGTATACAGCCTGCCCCCTGCCCAAGCTAATACAAAAATAAAACTTAACTCACCCGTCCGTTTCCCGGATCGTTGGCGCGGTTCCCGATCTTCAGCGTCGTACCAGGCGGCGCCTCATCTTCTCCTCTTTCTTCTATAGCCGCAGTGCATCGCGTCCATGCGTCTGCCGGCGGGCGCGCACTATGATCGCGGTGACCAACCGCTGCATCTTACTCTGTGCGCCCGCCGCAGATCGCATGGACGCGATCTGCCTGCTACAGAAAAGAAGAGGAGCCGCGCCGTCTGGTACCGCTAGCGCTGATGGATCGGAGCCTCGCGCGAAGATCGGGACACGCGAGGGCGAGTATACGGTTTTTAATTTTTCTTGACTCGTGTATAAGCCAAGTGAGGTTTTTCAGCACTGTTTATGTAACCCAAGCCCAATGTTCCTCCCGAGTATAAGGATTTCCCATATGTGCTGGTAAACTGCTGTATGGGCACACGGCCAGGGATAGAATAGAAGTAGCGCCATTCACAGCAGGTTTCCATTTTCACATTTTACAGGCTATAAAGTGTTATTTTTTTTTTTGTAAATTTGGACATAGGGGGGGATTATTTTTTTTGTAGATGAGATCCATTTTTCAGGTACATCATTTACGGTGGGTTCCATTGCTACTAATCGGATTTTGTTAGCTCTTTATTGGTGGTGGTTAAAAATTATCATTCACCCCTTAACGCCGAAGCCACTTTTCACCTTCCTGACACGGCCCAAGTTTTCAAGTCTGCCATAAATCTTCATAACACTTTAACAAATCCAAGTGATTTTTAATTGTTTTCCTGTGAAACTTTGTACTTCATGTTAGTTGAAAATTTTTGAAGGTATGTTTTGCGTTTATGAAAAAAACGATTATTTGGTAAACATTTGGAAAAATTTTCAAAAATTTGTCCATCTCAATCTCTACTTTTTCTATACATAGTCATAACAGCAAAAAAACATAACTAACATTCACCGAATGTCTACTTTATGTGGACATGTTTTTTATGGGCTTTGAACGTTATGTACGTTTTTTCACATTTTCATAAAAAACGCTAAATCCTGCTATTGAGGGACCTGCTCAGGTTTCAAGTCACTCTAACCCCTTCCTGCACCTTGACGCTATACTACGTCATAGGATTCGCGGTGGTTCCCGCACCTTGACGTAGTATCACGTCATGGCAATCACCCTGGTTCAGAAGCTGAGCCCGGGCGATCGCCGCGGGATCCCGGCGGTACGCGGTAGCCGGGACCCCACAGTAACAGCCAGGATCGCGACTATCGCGATCCCGGCTGTTTAAACCTATAGACGCCGCGGTCATTGTGACCGCAGCGTCTATGGTCGCGTACCTGCCTGCGCCGGCTATAACGTTTAAAAAGTGTTTTAAGACCGCGATACCGCGGTTTAAAACACTAACTAAAATAAGCTCCGGCACCGCTCACCCTGATCTGGTGCCGGAATTGCTATCGTGAAACCTGCCACTACAAGTGTAGGTTTCTTTAGTATCCTGAACTCTAACTCAGGAGGGAGGTAATCATTTGGACAGCGAAAAGCATAAAAAAAAGCAAATTAAAAGTGCGAATGTTTTGCATTAAGAACCTTTATTAGCTTCTATAAATCATTGTGGGGAAAAAAAAAAGATATGTTGCTTGTTGGAAGGAGTGAAAAATGGTGAAATGAAAAACACGGTTAATGAGATACAAAACCATGGTTCTTGTACTATAGAAAACAAGATATGGGTTTTAAAGTGAAATCCCCTTCCAACCAGGTAGTGCAATTTCAGTGCTCCATAACCATGATTCTCACATCGGCTTAAAAAAAGGACCAAGCCCTATTTTTTCAGATCTGAAACACATGTCACTTTATAATGTAGTAACTTTAGATAATCGAAAGTTATTAAAGGACAACTTTCCATCAGTCTCCGTCACTAGTCCTGTCACCTCCCAAGGATTCCATCCCAGCCTTCATCTAGTCAGTTCATACACTAATCATCGTAAAATTCCTCTTTCTTTATTATGTAAATGGGCTGTTTCACATGGTCAGAGACAGAGATTGCCGCCGCTGTTAACCCTCTCCCTCTCCTCATGTATAGTAAGAGAATTGCTAGTGTTGTTCTTTATCTGCTGACTGCTCCCCTTCTAATACACATGTGTGAGACACAGACAGCTACACAATCACCTGACAATGTTCTGCTATAACATGGCTGCCTGGAGCTGTTGTATCTCTCCTGTACCCACAGGCTGCAGGGGGCGTGGGCCGCCTGCACCAGTGACAGATTGAGTAAAGCCATTACACACCATATACGGCTGTCAGTCAAGCACTGGGGGTGTGTCTGTGCCACCCACTCATTAATAAGCTGGACCTTACATAGTGGGTAGAGGTCATTGGACTCTCACGGCCATTTGCTACAGTTTTAGGACCTCATTGCTTAGTTTACAGGCTGTAAGGGACTAAAGGGATCGTGTCAATGCTTTCTAAATGGCACCTTATGAAACATATATTGTTAGGGGGGTTAATTTGCCTGACGGGTTCTCTTAAAACATAACTTTAGATAGACCTTATGAAAGGTCACCAATTTTTATAGAATTTGAATCTCAACTCACCATTTACCTATAAAAAAAAAATAATGGACCCTAAAATCATGGAAACAAATGACTCTTCTCATCCATTTTAACATAAGACAAGTGAGTTTAGTGGTTGCAGAATAGTGTCAGGTGTTTCCGAGTTTTTACAAAAACAAAAAGTGTCGCACGACATTCCAGTACAAATGGTGTCGGTTTTTCTTAGTGTAAACAGATTGATAAATTTCCACCATTTTGCTGGAAGGGGACACAATTCGATACAGTCTGGTTGCAGAGCACTCGGTAAGAAGTTTTCATTCATCCAGGATATCTTTTGTACTTTGGCCATATTCATTTTTCCTTCACTTGCAACCATTTGTCCCATCCCTGCCCCCCTCTGGCATTTTCGCCCCCACAATCATGTTTCACTGTTGGATTGTATTTGGCACGTGATAAGCAATGTCTGCTTTCTCCCACCGACGGTTTAGATGACACACAAAAGTTTAATCTTCCCTCATCAGACCAGAGAATCTTATTTCTCATAGTCTGGGAGAAATTCATGTGTTTTTGCAAACTGTATACACCTTTCATATTTCTTGCCCTGTTAAATGTACGCAGTTGAGATTCTGGATGGCAGCTTTTGATTAAATGTTTTCAGATGCCACACTTGTTTGCAAAATCTTTTGAGGCCCCAGAATACTGAGGTCATCCAACAAATACCAATTCTGGAACAAACCCATCAAGAAACTTTGTCAAGGGCTATATTGAGCACTTTAGACAAAAGAAGATTTGGCCTGCAAATTGTTTACACAGGATTCTAAGAGAAGTTGGAAGCGGGAATGAGACGTGCTGGCTTGAGTGGCACTTATCGGTGGCAGCAGTGCCCAGCAAGTAGACTGTGAAGGAGAGGTGGACTGCAGGTAGATGCAGTTATGGAAACAAAGAAGAGGACTAGAGGTAAGCAGGGGCTACTCTTGACTGTGGGCCGACAAAAGAAGAAAAGCACAAGAGAAGCAAGAGTAGCGGGAGCTGAGAGGAGGGCTGTGGGGTACAATGAGCGGGGTTTCTGCATAGAAAAAGGGCAGACAAAAGCTCCATAAAGATACTGATATCAAGCAAATTACTAGACGGCACGATCAGAGATGATGAGATGCCTATTGCACACTGTCAGCTCTCCTAAATCTCTGCTATTCCACAATACACTAGATCTGCAGCGCCTTCCTCACCAGATAAAGAACTTATCTGTCTGTAGCTTTACACTCCCATGCCGTTTGCCCGTCAGGAACTCAGTGGGGAAGTCAATTTGGTCGGATATTTAGACGATTTCCGATCCGCGCCTCATCGCGCCGGTCATTGTGACGCACACGATCGGATTTTGGCGCATCATTGCGCCGCTTGCAAGCACAAAACTCGGGGGACGTGCTGTAGGACACCGATGGATTCGGACAACGCGCAGGATTTACATTTCAAATTGTGTCGCAAGACACGCGCTTACATGCATCGGAAGAAGGTGGTGACTCCGCGGACCTCGTGGGGAAATGATGGATGCAGGACTCTGTCGCATTAGTACATAAATCGTGCCGGACTTCATCTTCTCGGACCGTCCGGATCGGGTTGCAACAGGACTTGGTAGTAAATTTGCCCCAGTGTAGTTTATCATGCAAGAGCTCAGTCCTGGATTGCAGGGCTAGGGTACAGGAAGCGAGATAGAGAAAAACTCAGTTCCATGGCGGTCACAACAGATCCAAGATGGCTTCCCCGACCCCAAAGGTCAGAACTTACAGGTCTAGGCATACCCTGGAGGCATCCATTTGCATGTGGTCAAACACAGATCAAATGGTCAGGCCTGAATTTACAAAAACAAAAAAATAAAATCATAACAAAAATAACCTCTTTATATAAATCAACAGAAAAAAATTACTGATAAAAAGAGATTTAAAAGGATGAGGACCTCCTCAGCCCGGGAGGCTGGCATCGGTATTTCTTTACCCGGGACGTGCTGCATCAGTATTTCATAACGGGGGCGGGGAATGGGGGGGGTGTGGGCAGTACATCAGGCATTTCATTTAGGAGCGTCTGCATTGCATTTTATTACTAGGAGCTCTTCTGCAGGGCATTTTATACGGGAGCCTGCATGGGGCATTTCATAACTGGGAGGCTTGCCATTTTCATTACTCAGGGAGTCTTGGACCTATACATTTCCACCCAAGCTTGTACTGGAGTCAATAGTTTTTTTTCCAGTTATTGTAGCAAAATTGGTGGCCTCGGCTTTAAACTGGGTCAACTTATACTCAGTATATGGTATGTATCAGTAACATAGGTGCAGCAATAAATATAACACTCACCGGTCACTTTATTAGGTCACACCTGTCCAACTGCTCGTTAACACTTAATTTCTAATCAGCAATCACATGGCGGCAACTCAGTGCATTTAGGCATGTAGACATGGTCAGACAATCTCCTGCAGTGTCAAACCGAGCATCAGTATGGGGAAGAAAGGTGCTTTGGAGTCCTTTGAAACATGGCATGGTTTGTTGGTGCCAAGAGGCTGGTCTGATTATTTCAGAAACTGCTGATCTACTGGGATTTATCCGCACACCATCTCTAGGGTTTACGAGAATGGTCCGAAAAAAAAAAAACTCCATGAGCGGCGGTTCGTGTGGGGAAATGCCTTGTTGATGCCAGAGGTCGAGGAGATATGGCAAGACTGGTTCGGCTGATGAAAGGCAACAGTGACTCAAATCGCCACCCAGTTACAACCAAGTAGGCAGAAGAGCAATCTCTGAACAGCACAGTAAGTCGAACTTTGAGGCAGATGGCTACAGCAGCAGAAGACCACACGGGTGCCACTCCTTCTACAGCTAAGAACAGGAAACTGAGGCTACAATTGCACACAATCCTCATCGAATTGGACAGTAGAGATTGGAAAAAAAACGTTGCCTGGCTGATGAGTCCTGCGATTCTGCTGCACATTCGGATGGTAGGTGTCAGAATTTGGCGTCAACACATGAAGCATGGATCCATCCTGCTTGTATCAACGGTTCAGGCTGTGGTGGTGTGTCATGTGTGGGAAATTTTCTTGCCACTCTTTTGGCCCCTTGGTACAATTGAGCATCGTTTGCAACGCCACAGCCTACCTGAGTATTTTTGCTGACCACGTCCATCCCTTTATGACCACAATGTACCCACATCTTGATGGGCTACTTTCAGCAGGATAATGCAACCATGTCATAAGCTGAATCATCTCAGACTGTTTTCTTGACATGACAATGAGTTCACTGTACTCAAATGGCCGCCACAGTCACCAGATCTCAATCCAATAAGTCTTTGGGATGGGTGAAGGGAGAATTCGCATCATGGATGTTCACCGACAAATCTGCGGCAACTGTGTGATGCCATCAAGTCAATATGCCAAATCTCTTAGGAATGCTTCCAGCACCTTGTTGAATCTAAAGCCACAAGAATTGAGGCATTTCTGAAGGCAAAAGGGGGTCCAAACCCTTACTAGCATGTGTACCTAGTAAAGTGGCCGGTGAGTGTATATAATACTATAGCAAGTACTCAGAAAATGTTCACATAAATATGTAAACTTACCAAAAAAGCCAGATATGGGAAGAGCTGTCAAGGTGGGGTTTGCTACGTCCGACAATTCTTCACCACATAATTCACATTTCTTAACAATTCTGTCTCATAAGGGTGCCTGTAAATTTGTATATATCAGTGCCTACAAAAATGAAAAATTATTACTGCTGAAATATAGACACACACACGCACAACAAAACAAAATGCAATTCGACAGCTGTGGAGGCGATGTGCTTTATTTGCATTGTTTATACTGCGTTAAAATTGCATTTACAAAACACAATGCGAAATGTATGAGGGTGCGTTCACACAAGACGACTTTTTGATGCATTTTAATGCATCCCAGAACTCATTTCGCCTAAAAATCTTCTGCGTTACGTGTTACCATGCGTCTGCCTGGTTTTTATTTTTTGCTGGAAGTGTAAGCAGCTTTGGGCTGCTGTAAACCGTTTTCCCCAAAAAATAGACAGTGGTCTTATATTAAGTTTTTGCTCTTAAAGAAGCACTAGGTCTATTTTCAGAGGATGTCTTATTCTCATGAACAAAAATCAACTTCTCCAACATCCTTATAACTCTCCAACTCAATTTCATGCTGAATGTCTGCCCTCCATTTTTATTAGAATCAATGGCTCATGTTTAGCAATAGCACTTTCTGTAAATTACCACTTCTTGTCCGGGTAGCTGCTTTGTATCGCTTTGCAACGCAACAAGAGATTTTATCCCTGAATTCTTCCACATGTCTCAACCTTCTGCAGCATCTAAAAGATCCACTAATCAATGTACGGCGTGAGGGTGAGCTGTAGAGATGACTGCCGCTAGTCTTATTTCAGGGGAGGCCTTATATTTCTAATCTTTAGAAAAAATTGTACTTCAGGAGGATCTTCTTTTGGAAAACAGTGGTAAGGTATTGAAACCAGCCAAACGCATGTTTGACATCCCAAATGTATAAAAGCACACCCTTAGGTTTAATCTCACTGCCCGCCTGCGGGGACGTATATGCGCGCAAATTTGCAGTTCATGTACGTCCCCATAGACGGCATAGCGGCACGGCGGGATACGGGGCGCACACACACCGCAAAAAGATAGTGGTGAACGCCGCATGCTGTGTTTCTCTTGGAGGGAGGAGGGCGCTTAATGTGTGGTCTTTAAAACCGTGCATTAATCACTGTCTGATTGCTGGACGATTAAACCCTTTGTGATCAACAGTCATTGATTTCTGAATGTTCTAGAACATTTTTGCCTGCTCTTTTTTAAAATGACAATATCTTTGAACTGCTGTACCATAATAGTTAAAACATTTTAATGAGAGTACAATGTTACACTGTTATCTCTGATTTGTTTCACCTAGAACCAATCCTGGGAGATTCTCTTTAATATGGACTTGAATTCTGTTTCAGGTGCCACATGAGATAGACTTGCAGCATAGTCATGCCCCACACCCCTTTATGGAGACTGTGCCCCTTTTTGGACTAAAAATGGTCTAATCCCTTAATAATGTGGCACACAGCATTTCAGGTGCAATAACTCCAGTATTTCTGATGTAGATAGATACCACATCCTCAAATGGTTTTTTAATGTACAGGGAAATGGTTAATAGACAAGGGATAGGTGGCAGATAAAATGTAACTTTTAATGTTATATATGGTTAAAAATATCTTTTTTTTGTCTTTTATTATTCAAACCATACACAGAAAGATAAAATAATAAATTATCGACTTACAGGGCAAGAACTGCTGGTATTAACCTTCCTACATGCGATTTTCTTTGTAGCTCCCTGTGTAACACAGGGCGAAGAACTTGACTGCTGGTGCCCGAAACACAGGATCTACAGTTGAGGCGAGAGAGGGCCCCAGCAATCAACGGGTGTTTTCTGGCCACTCACTGGACTGAACCAGAGCTATCACTCAACTGAACAAGGTAAGTTCATGATTTTTTGGAATCTTTTCTTGCCTGTGATGTTGGTCCAGTGTTTGAGTTAGTTTCACTTCTGAGCCAGCCCGAGGGAAAAGGTCCTAACTCTGTTGTGTATTTGGAAAATTTATACATTGTTTTGGAGTCACTGCCAACCCAGGTTACTCTAAAGCCTTCTCCTGCCCGGGTGTGGTTAATGCTGCAGGTGGAAATATTGAGTTGTGTTCTGGGTCTCATATAGAACACTGCCTTTTATATTTTAATTGGGATTGATGGTTATGCAGTCCAAGTCCCAATCTTGAGAGTGAGTAGGGGCTTTGGGCTATGTTGCTTTGTACTGGTATGGGTGGTGCCCCTAGACCTGGTTCCTTTTGGGTAGGGACGTTAGAGATGGATAGCATGAGCGTGGCACATTGGTGGAAGCAAAGGCTCCTCATAATTCGTGTTGACATCATGAGGTTGTTATTTCACTGACTGGAGGAAACCATTGAGATTTAACTGCGGAGAAGGTAAACTGTATTATTCCGTGAACACAACTGATTGTACCTTGGGCAGCTGCTACAAATCATTATAAGGACAGAAAAAACTGAGCTTGTCTTGGTTAAGTCTTTGTTTAAAGTCCTCTTTGCAAGATAAAGGGAGCACATCAGTATTTGACTGCAAGACACTCTTAGTATGTGAGATTCTGTTACTACGCATTATATATATAATATTTTCTATATTAATATCCAATTTGGAGAATGATCAATACATTCAGAGTGGCACAAAGGTTTATTGCTCAAATCCAAATCAGTTGCAATAACTTGCAGCCAAAGCAAAGTCCAGGATAGTGGCGCCAGTAAGTGGGACTGCAGCCCCATAAAAGGGTAAGAAAATATATGGTTATCTTGCCTATAACCTCCAGTGTCTCTGGTCAGGATAGCTTCTATGCGTCTACAGGTGTACGTTTTGACCAAAGTAAGCTCTGCTTATTGAACCTGGTCAATACACATTATTGATCTTCTGTGGGTTGCTAATAGCTGTGGTTAGTGTGAAGTAATCAGCCATCATTTGTTTCATTAGTTAATGATACCGCCATACAGGCTGATGTATAAGATATTTCCCCACAAGAAGCAGAAGTTAATATTCCTGCGGAATATGAATTAGTAAAAGGAATGTTAACAAGATATAGTAGGTTTTAAATTATGAGATTTATGTGGCGGCTCTTCAGTGTGCCCGCTTGAGCAAGAGAGCTCGATAGAAGAGACAGGCAATATGAGAACATGTCAAGTTGTTGTGGAGATAGTTTTGAATAACTTTAGAAAAAAAGTTGTGTTTTGAAAAAAAAATTGAAATTAGGCAAAAAATTCAAAATTGTTTTGTTCAAATTTTCTGCTTTTGGGAGATAGTCAAAGCACCTAATTAACTATATAACCAACATTTCGCAAATGTCTACTTATAATCATCAGAGTTTTAAGCATCCTCTCTTTTTTTAGGTTAGGAAGTCAGAATGTGGGTTAATTTTTCTCATATTTATGAAAATCGCCAAAACCCTTATTTAGAGCCACTGCTCAGCTTTACGTGAACTTTGAGAAGCCTAATAGCAGCAAACCACATTACTGTATATACTCGAGTATAAGCCGACCCGAGTATAATGCGAACCCTCATTTTACCACCAAAAACTGGAAAACCTATTGACTCGAGTATCGCCGAGGGTGTAAGTATACAAGCCAGCCCCCAAATGTTTACCCGCTGCCCATAAGTATCAGCCTGCCCCCATAATATACAGCCTGCCCCATAAGTATACAGCCTGCCCCCATAAAGTATACAGCCTGCCCCCCCTGCCAACGAATAAAAAATAAAAAACTTAATACTCACCCTCCGGTGTCCGGATCGTTGGCGCGGTTCCCGATCTTCAGCGCGGTACCAGGCGGCGCCTCATCTTCTCTCTTTCTTCTATAGCCGGCAGATCGCGTCCATGCGATCTGCCGGCGGGCGCGCACTATGATACCGCTGTGGACAACCGCTGCATCTTACTGTGCGCCCGCCGGCAGATTCGCATGGACGCGATCTGCCTGCTACAGAAGAAAAAGAGGTAGCCGCCGCCGTCTGGTACCGCGCTGAGGATCGGAGCCTCGCGCGAAGATCGGGACCCCGAGGGCGAGTTTACGGTTTTTAATTTTTCTTGACTCGTGTATAAGCCAAAGTGAGGTTTTTGTTCAGCACATTTTTTGTACCCAAGTTCTCCCGAGTATAAGGTTTCCCATATGTGCCTGGTAAACTGCTGTATGGGCACACGCCAGGGATAGAATAAAAGTACGCCATTCACGCAGTTTCCATTTTCACATTTACAGGCTATAAGTGTTATTTTTTTTGTGTAAATTTGGACATAGGGGGGATATTTTTTTTGTAGATGGATCCATTTTTTTCGTACATCATTTACGGTGGGTTCCATTGCTACTAATCGGATTTTGTTAGCTCTTCTCTTGGTGGTGGTTAAAATATCATTCACCCCTTAACGCCAAGCCACTTTTCACCTTCCTGACACGGCCCAAGTTTTCAAGTCTGCCATAAACTGAGAAACTTCATAACACTGTTAAACAAATCCAAGTGTTTTTATTGTTTTCCTGTGAACTTTGTCCTTCTGTTAGTTGAAAATTTTTGAAGGTATGTTTTTGCGTTATGTAAAAAAAACGATTATTTGGTAAACCTTTGGAAAAATTCTCAAAAAATTTGTCCATCTCAATCTCTACTTTTTCTATACATAGTCATAACCAAACAAACATAACTAATTCACCGAATGTCTACTTTATGTGGACATGTTTTTTATGGCGTTGAACGTTATGTACGTTTTTCACATTTTCATAAAAAACCTAAATCCTGCTATTGAGGGACCTGCTCAGGTTTCAAGTCACTCTAACCCTTCCTGCACCTTGACGCGATACTACGTCATAGATTCGCGGTGGTTCCCGCACTTGACTTAGTATCACGTCATGCAATCACCTGGTTCAAAGCTGAGCCCGGGCGATCGCCGCGGATCCCCGGCGGTACGCGGTACCGGGACCCCACAGTAACACCAGGATCGCGACTATCGCGATCCCGGCTGTTTAAACCTATAGACGCGCGGTCATTGTGACCGCAGCGTCTATGGGTAAATCCACGAGGGTGCTGATCGTTGCCATGGCAACCCTGAAGCCCCGATAAGGACCCCAGGGTTGCCTCCTTAGCAGCCTGTTGGATCGTGCTTCAGCACGATCTAACATGCTGATGTCAGCCTATGCAGAATGCATAGGCTGACTATGTATATGCTTGGCAATACATTAGTATTGCAGTATATTACAATGAACAGTATCACTGTTCGTCCCACCCGGACAAAATAAAACAGTAAAAAAAAAGTTTAAAAAAAAAAGAGCAATTAAAAGAAAAAATTATTAAAAGAATAAAAGTCCCATCCATGCAATTACCCAATAAACATAAAAAAAAGTGAAAATCACCAAAAACAACACATATTGGGCATCAAAACGTCCGTTACAACCCGTACAATAAATACGTCACTGAATCCGTAAGGTGACGCGTAAAAAAAACCACAAAAAAAACTTTTCACATCTGACCTCATAAAAGTATCACAAAGTACATTTACCCGGATATGATACCAAGAATAAGTACCAGCTGCCCCGCAAAATTAAGCTATAAACCACCTCTGTAAAACAAAAATATAAATGTTTCTGCCCCTTGTTACATGGCGATACAAAAAAGCAAATTCTCACAAAATAGTTGTATACTCTGCAAAACAAGTTAGACCATAAAAAACCATATAAATGGGGTATCGCCGTAATCGTGATGACATAGAATAAAGATAACACATACATTTTTATGGTATGGTGAACAACCGGCGAAAAATGCTGAAAAAAAAAAAAAACCATAAACAAGAATTAATGATTTTTTACCCCCCCAGAAAGAGTTAATAAAATCTGATTATTAGCTATTGACCCCCCTGTAATATGATGCACCTGAAGGGGATCTCATCCACAAAAAATTAATCTCCATATGTCAAATTACAAAAAAAATAAACATTTTCTAGCCTGTAAGATGTGACGTTGCAGATCTGCTCTGAATGGCGCCTCCTTCCGTTCTATGCCCGGCTTGTGCGCCCATACAGCGTCACCACCACATATGGGTGCATCCTCATCTCTGAGAAATTGGGTATCACACTTTGTGGAGTTTTTTGTCATTTAATACTTTGTAACGGTTTAATTTTTGGCCAAAATTAATATATTGTCTAAAAAAATTACAGCTTGTAATTACAACCTCCATATGTTTTTAAAACCCATGTGAATATCTAAAGGGTTAACACACTTATTAAAGTTGATTTTTTAACAGAGGGGTGTAGTTTCTAAATGGCGTGATATTATGGGTTTTCTGCTGTTTTAGGCCCTCTCAAAGTCAGTTAAGCTGACATGTGCCTCTAAATAAGGTTTTTTGGCGATTTTCATAAAAATGAGAAAAATTGCAACCCGAATCTCGAAACCTCCTAACAACCTAGAAAAGAAGAAGATGCATAAAACCTATGCCGATATAACGCATACATTCGGGACAAATGTTAGTTATAATGTTACTTGGGTGCTATGACTATCTGCCTGAAAAACAGAAAATTTTGAACTTTGAAAATGAATAATTTTAAGAAATTTTTGCCAAATTTCAATTTTTTTCATAACTAAACACAAAAGATATCATCAAAATTTTTCTATTACTTTGAAGTACAATATGTGACGGTAAAACAATCTCAAAATCCCTTGTTTAAGTTAAAGCGCCACAAAGTTATAACCTCCTATAATGACACAGGGCAAATTTTAAAAATCAGGCCTGGTCCTAAAGGTCTAAAATGGCACAGACACGAAGGGGTTAAGAGGCCTAAATAAAAGTAAAACCCCATAAATTACCCCATTACAGAAACTACACCCCTCAACATCCATAAAACTACTTTTATGAAGTTTGTTAACCCTTTAATTGTTTTACAGGGGTGAAAAAAAAAAAATCGGATGCAATTTTGAAATTAAACATTTTTTTGGCTAATTGAATGTGTTTTTCATAAAATGTACAAATTCATTTAAATCTGACTAGCCTTGCATGGCATCACTTCTCCACAGAGATTGTGATCTTATACCATACTTCTGTCTTGGTGTGATTTCTTTGAGCTCACTCAGTGGATTTTATTAACAATTAGAGAATCTGAGGTTGTGTAAACAGAGGTAGAACTTGACACACACAAGGCTTGCATTGCATTTGATATAGCCGTGGAAGGGCTGGTGGTGGAGGTATCGGATGTTTCCTGGCGCTCAGACGTAAGGAATTTGTCGACCAATCTCTTAGAAGAATCTTTATTGAGACGCGTTTCGGCTCGGAATACAAGCCTTCGTCTGGCATAAATAACAGAGTGAAGTCACAATTCTTAAATACTCAAAAACTGGAAGGGGATTCCTAACCAGATGTACAAAAGAAAATCTAAAATAGATTTTGCAACATTTTTTTTGTGTATAAAATATACATCAACATCACATTGTATTATAAAGATGTTCGGTCGAAACAGGACGATGCGATCTGATAAAAACTATAAGAAAAAGAGAGGTAGTGTGAAAAAGGTTACGGAGCTGTTATGCCACCGGTAGGAATTGGTTGGGAGGCAATCAGCACATCACCATAGACTTGCTGTACAGCTGAAGTAAAGCTGCATTGTGGATTATTCTATGTGGACTGACTGATCACACTCAAAAGAGCACCCTTAACGGAATGTAATATACTGTGTTATTAGATTTTTCAAAAATGGTGAGCGTTAAAGAAAATGGCTACAAGGCAGCCCATGCAGCGTCGCTGTATCGGGGCGGTAGCAATTCCTTGCGTCCGCTGGTTGACATGTTAACAGGAGCTTACTCCCGAGTAGAGGTGGAGCAACACGATAACTTTCTCCATGTGGATCAGTTGGTCACACTGGGTATGTACCATAACTGGATATGATATGCAGAGTTATTGCGTTTTTCAGATGGCAGTGTTTGGCTGGGTGAGAAACCAATGGAATTAACGTAGATGGTTTATGAAATATAGTGCTCATATATTATAGGTGTACGATGTGCTCTAATCTGTATGTGTTAAATAGACTATTTTCTTATTGAGACCATTAGGTATTAAAGTGTTAAATTTGTAAATCCAAAAGGACTCCCTTCTGTTTAGGGACTTTATCCTATTTTGCTGGGTTTTAGGAATCTGCTTAATAGGGGTAACTGTTAGGGATTCAAAGGTGCATTCTCTTTCCATCTCCAAATGTTTGGAGAGACTGTTTCTGATATTTCTGTTTAGCTCTTTGTCTATGGCCATTAAGGCGAACTCTGAGGGTCTGTATCGTTCTCCCTACATATTGGAGACCGCATGCACATGTAATTACGTAAATAACGAAATCCGACCCGCACGAGAGCTTGTTTTATCGTGATTGTGGTTTTGCTCCAGCATCGATGTTCTCACAGCATAGGCATTTCATATGGCCACATTTTCTTATGCCCCCTTTTTGGTTGTTCTTCAGTTCCATTGTTGTCTCAATTTTTCTTAATCTGCTTGTGACTATGATGTTTTTTATTGTGGTGGCCTTTCGGAATGTGATCTTTGTTTTTTTCAGAATCGAATCCTTGAGGAGGGGATCCCAATGTTTGTTCAAGACCTTGCGTATTTCTTTGTTCCCATTATCAAAGGTGGTGATAAAATTAAAAGAGTGGTCATTTGTTCTTTTTATTATTAAAAAGCTCTGCTGGTTTCTCACTTCTTGTTTTTATCAATTCTTTCTGTTGTTGGTTTAGATTTATCCAGTACCAGTACTGATCGTTGATCAGTTTTTTGGATAAGTTTTTTGTCTAAACCTAATTTTTAGAATCAATGACAATGGTATTAGCTGAATGGCACGTTCTTGAGACATTTTTGATAGTGGGCACTCTGATATTCGAGAAAACTTAAAGTGGGTTTTTGTGATCAACATCTCCCCCTCATGTCTGTTTTCGAGGTCCAGGAACACTTTTTTTCTTTGTCCATGTTCATGGTAAACTTAAGCCCCCCCCTCATTATTATTGAGGGATTGTACGAAATCGATGTCCTCCTGTTCCTTTCCTTTCCATAGGAAGAAGAGGTCATCAATGTATCGTTTGTAAAACATTATACATTGTGACCATGTGGTAGCTGCTAGAATGTATAGGGACTCGAACCGCCGCATAAACAGATTAGCGTAGCTTGGGGCTACCCAAGTCCAAACACTCCGAAACCCTCACCATCTTTGAAAGATCCAATAACACAGTATATTACATTCCGTTAAGGGCGCTCTTTTGAGTGCGATCAGTCAGTCTACATAGAATAATCCACAACGCAGCTTTACTTCCGCTGCACAGCAAGTCTATGGTGACTTAGTAACCAGCTCACACTTCCACTTGTAATAGCGGCGTTGTGCTGATTGCCTCGCAACCAATTCCTAGCAGTGGCATAACAGCTCCGTAACCCTTTTCACACTACCTCTCTTTTTCTTATAGTTTTTATCAGATTGGATCGTCCTGCTTCGATCGAACATCTTTTTAATACAATGTAATGTTGATGTACACTCACCGGCCACTTTATTAGGTACACCATGCTAGTAACGGGTTGGAAACCCTTCTGCCTTCAGAACTGCCTCAATTCTTCGTGGCTTAGATTCAACAAGGTGCTGGAAGCATTTCTCAAAGATTTTGGTCCATATTGACATGATGGCATCACACAGTTGCCGCAGATTTGTCGGCTGCACATCCATGATGCGAATCTCCCGTTCCACCACATCCCAAAGATACTCTATTGGATTGAGATCTGGTGACTGTGGGCCATTTGAGTACAGTGAACTCATTGTCATGTTCAAATAAACCTAGTCTGAGATGATTCCAGCTTATGACATGGCGCATTATCCTGCTGAAAGTACCATCAGATGTTGGTTACATTGTGGTCATAAGGGATGGACATGGTCAGCAAAATACTCAGGTAGGCTGTGGCGTTGCAAACGAGCTCAATTGTACCAAGGGGCCCAAAAAGTGCCAAGAAAATATTCCCCACACCATGACACCACCACCAGCCTGAACCTTGATACAAGGCAGGAGGATCCATGTATTCTGATGTTGATGCCAAATTCTGACCCTACCATCCGAATGTCGCAGCAGAAATCGAGACTCATCAGACCAGGCAATGTTTTTCAATCTTCTACTGTCCAATTCGATGAGTTGTGCAAATTGTAGCCTCAGTTTCCTGTTTCTTAGCTGAAAGGAGTGGCACCCGTGTGGTCTTCTGCTGCTGTAGCCCACTGTCTCAAAGTTTGACGTACTGTGCGTTCAGAGATGCCTTCTGCCTACTTGGTTGTAAAGGTGGCGATTTGAGTCACTGTTGCCTTTCTATCAGCTCGAACCCAGTCTGGCCCATTCTCCTCTGACCTCTGCAGCATCACAAGTACGATTTCCTCCGCCACGAACTGCCGCTCACTGGATGTTTTTTCTTTTTCGGACCATTATCTGTAAATCCTAGAGATGGTTGTGCTTGAAAATCCCAGTAGATCAGCAGTTTCTAAAATACTCAGACCAGCCCTTCTGGCACCAACAACCATGCCACGTTCAAAGGCACTCAAATCACCTTTCTTCCCCATACTGATGCTCGGTTTGAACTGCAGGAGATTGTCTTGACCATGTCTACGTGCACCGAGTTGCCGCCATGTGATTGGCTGATTAGAAATTAAGTGTTAACGAGCAGTTGGACAAGTGTACCTAATAAAGTGGCCGGCGAGTTTATATTTTATACACAAAAAAAAATGTTCGAAAATCTCTCGTTTTATATTTTCTTTTGTACATCCGGTTAGGAATCCCCTGCCAGTTTTTATGAGTATTTAAGAATTGTGACTTCACTCTGTTATTTATGCCAGACGAAGGCTTGGATTCCGAGCCAAAACGTGCGCAATAAAGATTCTTCTAAGAGATTGGTCGACGAATTCCTTACGTCTGAGCGCCAGGAAAGATCCGATACCTCCACCACCATTTCTGGGCCCTTCCACTGGAGTCGTCGTCTGACTTCCCAGAAGCAGTTCCATGCTAGGAGGTGGATGTCGGCAGCCATTCGGAGAGATCACACAAAGGGAGTATATACCAGCTATTACCCTAAATCACCTATTTGATGAATTACATTAGGAAGGCGCTTTTTGTTTGGTTTTTGTCTCCTCTACAACCACCATATACTTGGTTTCCACAATTCCTCCAGGTGGTCTCCAGGTTTGTCTACACATTTGAGACAGACGAAATTTGTGCGCTCACCACGGCCCCCATAGAAGTCTACGGCACCTGGTCACAGCAAGAACGCTGTGCCTCACTGCACCGTGACAGAGCTGGGCAGCCACTTGGCTTTCAATGGAGACGGGAAGGGTGAGAAGCATTCATCCCTTCCTTCCTCCAGCTACGACCTTGTCCGAACATATGTTTGTGTGGCCTACCGTATAAACTTGAGTATAAGCTATGTTTTTCAGCAAAATTTTTGTGCTGAAAACTCTCCACTTGGCTTATACTCGAGTGTATAAAAAGAAAAATTAGTACTCACCTGTGGCAATAGACCCTTCTTCTCCCCCGGATTGTTTCTTGCGCTTGACTCTAGCTTCGGCTTCCTGGGGAGGGCGGGCCGAGGCGCATCCATGCTCTATGCCGCATACACGCACACGCCGTGACGTCATCAGGCATGGACATGCTGCATCGTAGTGTGTGCGTGCGGGAAGAGAGCATAGACGTGCTTCTCCCTGCACTGCCAAGAAGCCGAATGCTGAGCTGAGAAGGCAAGCCGGGGGAGAAGAGGACGCCGGGAGTGAGTACCAATTTTTTATATTTTTATTTTGTGGGGCAAAGCTGAACATTTTTTTAATTTATTATTTTTTTTAAACGGGGCTCTGGTGGAAATTTTATTAAAAAGTAATTGCTGCATTTTACACCCTTGGCTTATACTGAGTCAATAAGTTTTTCCATTTTTTTGTGGCAAAAATAGGTAAGTCGGCTTATACTTGGGTCAGCTTATACCAGAGTATATATGGCAAGTCTGCGTTCACATGTGACATTTACAATGTGTTTTTAAACACCTAAGTAGAGGAGATTTACCAAATTACAAAATGCAATGTGTTAATAGCACATAACGAATAAACATTGTGTTAACGAAACACAAACATTGACACAATGTTAATGCATACAATGTAAGCACCGGGTGCACTGATGCCAGAATTTTGAGTGTGATACGATACCCATAAAAGTATACATTCAAGAAAAGAAAAAAAAACAATTATCTTAATGTTTATGGTGCCGTCACATGGGGCATTTACATTCCGTTTAAATGCAATGCAAATGTATGTGGGTGGAGCTCAGCCTAATCACATATGCATTTACATTGAAACGGTCAACCTGTGATTTGCCAGGAGAGCTTTAGTGTTTTATGACAGTGTAGTATTGCAAAGATTATACTGGTAATGTTAATATAAAATAGAATGCTAAATATAAGGGGCGTTTAGATGGGTGTTTTTGATGTCTGTACGCTATCCTTTTTTTGCGGATGGCACATGGACCCAATGTTTCCCATGTCACATGTTCATTTTTTTTCACGAATGCACAGACAGTGAGAAAAAAATTGCACCATGGATTATTTTGTCTCGCATGCGGACCATGTAGATCCATGGAATGACTTCCATGGATCTACATGGTCCGCATGCGATACAAAATCAGGGAAATGGATTCGTATGCAGTGTTATTTCTCAAATGTTGCTAGGCAACTGTCTTGCCAAGTGACAGATTCTTTGGATTCCGTGTTATAGTATTTGAAAATGTATCTCTATATATCAGTGTATTAAGCCTGTGTCCCAGTGAAATTCTTAGGTCGACAAAACAGTCCCAGAGACAGCCAGTGGAGAGAGGCTCTGTCATGTATGGCAAGTGGTGCGTGGAGGTTGTGGGATCAAATATCTGGGAAAAAATTATTTAATCGCAAAATTTAGAGCCTTGTGTCTGCGAATGCCCTGGGAAACGTAGTGACATGGACAGATGGTGATATTTCCCTGATCACATGGTCCCTGTTCTCCCGGTAACCTGACATCTCTCAAAAGGATTCCCTGCAGATAAATACAAGTAGTATGTACAACAGTAGAAGTCTTTCAGTACCACAAGTAACACAAACCCGGTATTGAACTTTAAAACTACTGCACAAGTATGGATATTTCGATGCATCGTGCAACCCTAGTAAGCACCATGTTTCAAAGCAGCCTTTCCGTATGTGTTTCATTCAATGCATTAACACTTGCGTTTGCAAAACGCAATGTTACAATGTGTTAACATTGCGTTTTGTAAATGCTAATCTCTTCTCAGTTGTTGTATTGCGTTTCAAAACACAAAGTAAAAACGAGAGGTGTGAACATAGCCTTAGCAAAATGTTAATGCAATACAATTAGGCAACGTTGTATTGAGTTTCAAACGCTACGTTAGGTTATGAACACATTCCAGCTAAATTGTGCTTTTCAATAGCAACATGTGAACACACCCAAACAGTGATGTGAACTGGACCTTAGAAAGATAATGGTCATTAAATGTATCAATTGTCAGACACAAATCACAGTTGTTGTATAGGAACAGTGTGCCTTGTGGAGACAATTGGGTTGCAATCATGTGTGTCATTTTTATAGAGCTTAATTTTTTTTTTACAGAATGTTAGATCCTTAGGTAATAACTATATTTTAAGTACTATATAATCTTACCTTCACAGGACTTGGACAAAGGAGCTTTCATCTTTGAAAAGGAAGGGGGAGGGGAGTGAAGAAGAAAAATTGAAACAATAAGAAAACATTCTCAAAACAGCCCAGCACCTTACGGCTTTTCAAGATACTTTGAGCTACATATTCTACAGTAAAGGGTATATCACTTTATAACATCAAATTTAGGGCCCTCCCTACCCCTCCACTTTCCATAGAAAGCCCAGCGACCACATGGCAAGGCCAGTCGAATATATAATTTGCTGGGCAGATGACTGGCTCGATCACATTGAAGCCAGTCACAGCTCACAGAAAATGTAAACTAAACACAATAAAAACCATATGCAATAGAGCATAAATTCACAATTTATACTAATAAAAGTATACACCAGGGGCGTTGCTAGGGTGGTAAAAGATCTGGGGCACGGGCCCCAATGCATGTGTATCACACTTTCAGCAATACCCCCTCCTGTACACAGGAGAAATCCCTACTTGTTACATACAGTGACTGCTGGTGACATGTCCACTTCACTATTAGACATCACCACGTCTCCTTCCTGTGGAGATCACCACACAGACATGTTATGTCCTTCATTGTCACAATATCTTGGTTCCGTTGAAGTTAAAAATGCATCACAATCAGTTTTGAGGTGGTTTTAGGTGCAGTTTTGTTATTTTATGTTAACATTTGTGGAGCAGGTTTCCCCTTCAAACTCAAATTCACCCGTTCAGATCAGTTCTTTCACCTGTTAAATTAACAAAACTGCCCCTAAAACTACCTCAAAACTGATTGTAACTGCAATGTGTGAACACACCCAGACAGTTATCCTGCTGCTGCCCTAACACTCTCCCAAATTACTGCAAGGCTGCACTCACAAGTTTGCATCTAAACAAATACAAGACACCAGGTGCTCTTATCCATCACATAACCATCACTGGAAACTCATGTGTGAACATGCCCTAAGAAATGTCCTCCGGTAATGGGCTCCACGCACGGGCCCCCAGTAATGGGCCCCATATAGATCTGCCTATATTCTCCCTCTCACCTCACTCGTGCATCTGTACACTGCTTCCCCCTGCAGGTCATGTGATCGTGACATCACAGGTCCTGCAGGGAAAGCAATCTAGGCTGTGTACTGTGAAGCTTCTCATCAAGATCTATGTCCAGAGCACATAGGATAGTGGTGAGAGAGGGGAAGATGCCCGGGCAGCGGGACTGATGTCCTGCTGACCCAGGGAGATCCGTGGCACCAGCCAAAAGATCCGAGGCACGAGCCCCGGATCTTTTGACCTAGCGACGCCCTTGGTATACACCAAATTAAAATTACTTTACAAGGAGTAGTCGGCAAAATAAATAACGATTTAGAGCTAGATGGTTCATAAAAGTGTCTGCTCAGAGTCCCGAGCACACTCTGGACTCTTACACTAACAAGACTAGGGAGATATAGAAGCTATAACAGCAATAAAACTGAGCAAAATTGTAAAGTAAGGGGCTAAAAATTATCTTTTATTTTTTAAATATCACTTCAAATTCAGACTTGAGAAAACACCTTTAAACAGCCCTGTACATGGAAAATGTGTGCCTAAATTATAATTGCAAATGACTGAAATATGGGAATCTACTTATGAACTCATCATAGCTGCAAAGCACGAATTACACATCTTCCCCATACAATGTTACTACAAAAATAAAAAAGGGTCTTATTTTCTGGGTTAGGGCTATTTTTTAAAGGGTGTCTTATTCATCCTCCCCCAATCACCAAAAGTCAAAATTTATACTTGAAGAAACAAATCAACATTTATTCAAATAGAATTATGTCATCTTCTGGATTATCATAACACTCCAAACCCTTTAAGAATATGTTAGCTCCCTCCTGCTCCTTCATGTTGCCTTCAGCTATTAGGCAGGGGTGGGGCATATTTCAAAGAAACCGTTCTGGTGTCAATTTAAAAAGGAGAATGAACATTTTAAAAGACGTTTCAAGGTGCCACAGATATATCCATTTTGGGGTTAGAACTTATGGAGAAACGTGGTAATTTAAATACCAACAGACTGGGTGTAATTTATGTAAAGTGGACCAACTGTAATTGTAACATCTAAGCTGATTAACTTGACCCAAAAATAAAGGCTTCTGAAATATTGGCCTGCTCACCCGATGTTTCTTTCCATTTAAATGACTTTCAAATGTTGAAGCAGAAAAAACAGTAACATTACAAACCTAGGTAGAAAACAAAATTAAAAATGGTTAGTTATGTCAATTCTTATATTTCCTGTAAAGGTAATCAGTTCTACAACAACGAAACCAATAGTGCTATACACAGCATTGAAAAGGAGCTGAAAAGTCCCTGTGAGCACAAACCGATTAAAAAGGAAGGAAAAGGCTCTTATGTACCTGCAAACAGGTGTGATACAGAGCAATCTGGTCCTAATTTCAGATGAGACTTTGAAGCTGCTTTCACATGCAGTGTTTGAATTGCATTTTGAAGCAATGCGAAAATGTGGAGTGTGTTTCCTATGACAAGCTATTTAGTAGAAGCACATTACTACCAAGGTCATGTTCCTCAATACCACAGAAAACAGGAGCCACTCAGTTCTCAAATATAAAATTAAACAGAAATTTATTTAGTACTTAATTACAATGGATGTGTTAATGGAAGATATCCAATAATACAAGTCCGAGTTGACTAAACCCCTGCATAGCACTATAGGGCAGTGATTGCAAACCTTTTAGAGACCGAGTGCCCAAACTTCAACAAAGACCCGCTTATTTATCGCAAAGTGCCAACACAGAAATTTAATTTGTGATTTATACTCCCTTCTCGGACACAGTTTTCATAGATACCAGCACCCTGAGGACACCAATATAGCAGAAAAAAGGCCCAGGTACAGCTGTCACTTTAAAATACCTCTTTGCACAGCAAGTCCTGGGCTGTCTGGGACTGCAGGAAGATACCTGGAGTCATCTCTGATGATGGCCCGAGTGCCCACAGAAAGGGCTCCAAGTGCCACCTCTGGCACCAGTGCCATAGGTTCGCCATCACTGCTATAGGGTATGTCCACCATACAAGTAACATATACCTACATTGATGCCTCTAAAAAAAGTCTCCACTATACATGGATATTAAACTAATATACAATGCTAGTTATAGTATATTCAAATGGTGAAGTTAAAGATAATAGACCAGTGTCTTACCCATTTTTCCCTACAAGATATGGCTCAGAATAACCAGTTCCTCATCTGCATACAACTCTATACATCCTAGAGCAGTGATGGCGAACCTTTTAGAGTGCCTAAACAGTGAGCCAAAACCCACTTATCTATACTTATCCAAGTGACGACACAAGTTAGCCTTCTTCATACAACCTTCATAGGGTGAAGTCACACACGGCAATTAAAAACGGACAAAAACGCATGTGTCATTTTAAAAACGGATGTGTTTTTTGCGATCTGAAAACGTCCCAAACACGCCGTGTGTGACATCACCCATAGCTCTGCGGCGGATATGTCTGTCGCAGAGCGTGAAGGGGTTAATCAAAATATGTTTTCCATTTAACCTTATCTTTACAGTATTACACTAGGGTTGCACCTTTGTTTTGTGCTTATCCCCCTGTGGCTAGACATATGGATATTTCTGTTTGTATCCACTTTTCAGGTACCTCTGATCCCAATTAGTTTTTATGCCCTCCTTTACCCTTTCTAATATATTTTGCTCTGGCCTTGTTTCTAATTTAATTAAAAGAGTATTCCAGGAATATGAACGTCTGATACAAAAACCCATAATGCTATAAATAAATGAATGTAACAAAACTCAATGTCATTAATTACAAAATTGAGCTTAAATAGTTTAATTTTATGCTTTACAAAATTTTATGGCCTTTCTAAAGTTATCACCAAGAGGGCTGCCACTGGGAACTACAAGTCCCAAGATCCTTTAGTACTTAGTAATTCCTCCTACCTCTTATACTCTGCTCCCAGTGGTGATATAACAGGTTTTCCTGCTCTGTTACCATAGTAATGATGTGTAACTGCCATCACCAAAACACTGGCCATACTGGCTGCACTGCAACCAACCGACTACAGCCAAACATAGTGGTGATCACATGACCTTCCCAGGCAGGTGCAGGACATGTGATGTGGACATGTGACCAGCGGCCATCTTCTGTCCTGTGTATGCTCTGCAACGGACCGCGCGGAGGAAATAAACGGACTGATTAAAAGGCCAGTAGAATTTGAATTCTTCATTACAGTCTATGTCAGTGTTGGCGAACCTATGGCACGGGTGCCAGAGGTGGCACTCAGAGCCATTTCTGTGGGCACTCAGACCATCGCTCCAGGACAGAGTTCACCAATTAGGACCAAATCCACCTGCACTCCCAGGCAACTTAAGAGATGCTGCTGAGTCTGAATTTGCCCTGCTTCTTTCAACTGTAATGGTGGCCTCAGGGGGGTCGATACGATTGAAAGATGAGTAGCAATAAGTTACTGCTTAAAATGCCATGTTGGCACTTCATGGTAAATACGTGGATTTTGGTTGTAGTTTGGGCACTCGGTCTCTAGAAGGTTCGCCATCACTGGTCTAATGCAAAAACACGTGCGTTTTCAGTGCATTTAAAAATGCACCAAGAACGCATTCACATTATGCATTTTATTTCATTTTGATATACATTGTAAATGCACTTGGAAAAATAGATCACCAAATGAACAAAGGATTTGCAGTATCCACCTATGTGTTTCACTTCTTAACATTAAAGGAAACCTACCATTTACCGTATATACTCAAGTATAAGCCGACCCGAGTATAAGCCGAGACCCCTAATTTTAACACAGAAAACTGGGAAAACATATTGACTCGAGTATAAGCCGAGGGTGTAGTATACAGCATGCCCCCATGCAGCATGCAGCCAGCCCCCATGCAGCATGCAGCCTGCCCCCTTGCAGCATACAGCCTGCCCCCTTGCAGCATACAGCCTGCCCCCTTGCAGCATACAGCCTGCCCCCTTGCAGCATACAGCCTGCCCCCTTGCAGCATACAGCTAAAAAAAAAATAAACTTAATACTCACCCTCCGGTGTCCCCGATGTTCCTCCCGGCGGCTTCCGATCCCCATCGTGGCTCCCGGCGTCTTCTTCACACTTCTATCTTCTCTTAAAAATTACTGATGGGCGGGCTGGGGTGGGCTAGTTAAATATAATAAACATGTACTTACCTCGTCCGGCGCTGCTGATGTCCAGCGCCGCGATCCGTTTCCTCTGTGCGCCGGTTTGTATACAAGGGCGCACAGGGAGCTTCTGGCTGGCCGGAAACTCCCATCCGACACCATCTCCCAGCGCCTACAACGCTGAGAGATAGGACTGGAAGTTCCCTGTGCGCGGCTTCTGTGCCCCTGTAAACAAACAGGGGCACGGATTAAACGGATCATGTTGCGGGACATCGGCGGCGCCGGAGGAGGCAGGTAGATGTTTATTATGCCCACCCCGGCCCCAAGTAATTTTTAACAGCCGGATAACCCCTTTAATTAAAATATGCATAGATGGAAAAATGGTGAAAAAAAAAGGTGCTAGTTACTGTTTGCACTGATTTCCACAGAAACGCATATACAGGGGGTCCCCTACTTAAGAACACTCGACCCCTAGTTACAAACGGGCCTATGGATATTGGTAATTTATTGTACTTTACTCCTAGGCTACAATAAACAGCTGTAGCAGTTATCAAATGTGTCTGTAATGAAGCTTTAGTGTTAATCCTGGTTCTCATGACAACCCAACATTTGGGTTGTCATGAGAACCAGGATTAACACTAAAGCTTCTGTCTGGGATTACAATGATAAAATATACAGTTCCGACTTGCATACAAATTCAACTTAAGAACAAACCTACAGACCCTATCTTGTAAGTAACCCGGGGATTGCCTGTACAATAGAGCCGTTGCACTCCCCAGGCACTTTAATTCTCTTTCTAAACTAAATCAAAGCGGTACATGAGACTGCACCATTAGACCTCAGAGTGTGTTCAATTGTGGCAGAAACACATGCGTTTTCAAACGCATCAGAACAGGTGAGAGGAGGAGATTTACATAGCTGTAAACAATGAGTTTACAAAAGGCATGTATTAATGCAAGCGTTAACGCAGCATTAACAAACACCTGTGTTACTGCTATGTGTGAGCAGTGTGGAGAGAGAAACAAGGGCAGGGACTGAATGTGACAAGAAAGGTGATACATGGCATTTCTAACCCGTTTTTGGGCTGCATGCGAATTTTGAAAATGCATCAGTTTTTCATCGGATTTACCAATTATCTTAATTAAAACGGGTCAAAAACGGATGCGTTTAACTGACTGCTTAAAAACGGCCCAAAAACAGGTTCAAAACGACATGTGTGCTGCCGGCCTAAGGGGATTGGGGAATCCTGTTTGACAAGATCTCTCTGGGGCAAAGTGGGTGTTGTGGGCTGGAGGGTACACTAAAACACTAAAGTCAACTGTCAAAAATCTGATGTAAATACTTTTGTGTAAAAACTACAAAAGTTCTTAAGAAATGATACCTTTATTGGCTAACCAGAAAAATTATATTTGGTGCAAGCTTTCAGGGCACACAGGCCCCTTCTTCAGGCATGGATACAAATGAAGCACTGAGATAAAACACAATATTTGAGGGATGTTACAACAAAATAATTAGTACATATGGTGAGACTCAATTACGCATGCAGCCCAAAAACAGTTTTCATTGAGTTATTGTACGGATTGTTACGGACGCGGCGATACCAAATATGTGGGGTTTTTTGGCGATTTTGTGTTTTTTTCACTTTATTGCATGTGTATAGGGAATATTTGTGTTTAGGGGACTTTAACTTTATTTAATTAATTCTTTTTATTAAAAAAATGTTTTTATTCAATGTTTTTAACTTTTTTTAATTACTTTTACAGGTTAGCTTGAACAAGCGATCCACTGATGGCTTCTTCAAGCTCTTCTTCACATTACACAGTGTAATACAGATGTATTACACTGTGTAATGTAACACATTGAGCATGATGCGCAGGACCCGGCTCCTGGAGGAAGATCGGGCACTGGCAGTGTTAGGGGTTAACACCTGCGATCGGAGAAATCTGTTTGAGGCGGGTGTCGGCCTCACCCCCAGCCGACACCCCCAGCCGGGGCCAGAAGTTTGACGTAATAGTACTGCATTTTGCGGGAATGCACATCCCGCCATGCAGTACTATTACGTCAAATGTCGGGAAGGGGTTAAGCGCCGTTTTACACAGTGATGGTCAGTGTAAAATTCTAAGGGATTGGGCGGGGACTCTCTAAGCAGACACATTGGGGCTTATTTACTAAGGGTTCGGGGATCACACTTGCGTCAGATTTTAGAAACTTTCGTGATTTGCACCGTTGTGACAGGTATTTACCCGGGGATTGTCTTGCACGCGATCAGATTGTGGCGCAATTATTGTGGCTTTCATGCAACAGAAATCGGGGGGGGGGGGGGACACAGATGATCCGACTGATTCAGACTCAGCGCGGGATTTAACATTCAAATTGTGTCGCATACAATGCACTTACATACACTGGGAAGAAAATGGTGAACTCCGGCGGACCTGAGTGGGGAAGTGACAGATGCAGGATATCGGGCGAACGATCTTTGTGAATTGCGTCAAAGCTCATTCTCGTTGGACAACGCACAGCGGGGATCGCGCAGGACCGGGTAAGTAAATGTGCCCCATTATGATCCATCTAGTTCTGTGGTGTGACAATGTGGTTAGATTATCAGGGTACAGGTGTATATGCATTTTCATTTGGCTTCTGACATTGTACTAACACACTGACACAGATGAGAGATGCAGGAGATGCCTATTACACAGAGGCATGACAGACTTTTACACTGCCAGCACTGCTACACCTCTGTTCTCACAGATAAGTTATCTGGGGAAAAGGGGAGGCAGGCACATAACTGTTAGAATTTTGAAACTTCTCTTTCCTCACCATGTTATGTTTGCTGGCAGAAAGAGAGTTTCTGAGCTCGGTGCTGGACTGCAGGGGGCGTGGCTACAGGAACAGAGCAGAGAGAGAAAGAAACTCAGCAGCACGGAGTTGCACAGGAATCCAAGATGGTGGCCACCCAACCTCAAGCCAGAAATTACAGGGTTGACTCTAGGGGTAACTGAAATTGTGTACACAAGGACTGATAGAGACAGGTTGGACTTATATCTGTGAAATGCTGCATTACAGTAATAACAGTGAATTAGAGAATGTGTTTGTTATTTTGTTATCCTGAGTACATATAAGAAACTTGTCTTTGTGGGAATACCCCTTTAATGTTAGTAAAAAGTTTCAGAAATTAGATATTGATGTGTATTGTTCAATGGGTTTTACAAGATCAACTTATTATCAACAAACTAAAAAAAAACGTAACCGGTTAAGGATGAAAGCAGGTCTCAAAGAACAAGGAAAGAAAAGTCCACATCACAGCATTGATGCATCATCCCCTGTTGTAAACCTCTCTCAGTATAAACCAAGCACAGCGAAGATAAAAGTTTTATCTAAAGGAGTAACATTTTGTCGAACAAAACCACTTGACAAGGTTTAATTTTGGTGTGATGTAGAAGAATTTTTTTATGACAAAAGTGAGACCACATCAGAGAATGATCCAGGAAAAGAAACATCAAGAAAGAAGAAAAAGTCTAATTGGACCCCACAACCCGGATTTAACTAAACCTTGGATTCAGCCCTAGGTTGTTACCGGAAAAAAGTGAAATCGAGTTGTTAGACAGAAATCACAATATCAGAGACAACCCAAGCATAGAAAGCCATACTATCATTAAAATACAAGAATGATAGACAAAGGTGGAACTGTGGTAATTATCAAGACTTCAGATTACATTCAGGAAGCAAACAGACAACTTTCTGATGAATGATACTACACACTGTTGAGGGAAGATCCCACTATACAATATACTAGAGAACTTACCGAGATCATTAATGGCTTCAACCCAATTTCTGACTCTCTACTGGACTTAATACCAAATACTCCCAGAATAGGTACATTCTAAATGCTACCTAAAATACACAAAGATGGCAATACAGGAAGACCAATCATTTCTGGTGGTCAAACTAGAAGAGGAATTTCTAACAACCTGCACCACTAAACCTCTAGCATACTTTCGCTACGTTGATGACCTGCTTGTTATCTGGTCAGGATCTGAAGATGAACTGTTGTCTTTCCACAGAAGTTTTAACAAATTCCATCCTGCTATAAAACTCTCTGGCTATTCTAAATCTAAGATACACTTCCTGGACACAACCATATACATTAAAGACAATAGCATACAAACTACAATTGATCAAAAACCCACATCCAGCATACCTAAAGTGGAACAGTTTTCATCCAAAACACATTTAGAAATCCATTGTCTACATTCAAGCTCTGAGATACATTCGGATCTGCTCAGAAAGTAAGGATAAAGAACAACAGATTCCATCAATAAGAAGAACATTCTTACAACAGGGGTATCACCCCCTGGTTATAGATAGACAGATCCACAGAGCTAGAAGGATTCCAAGGAGCAGCCTGCTGGAATACCAACAGAAAGAGGATAAGTACAACCCCCAAATGAAATATTTTAAGAAAATTGCAGCAGCTCTCCAGGCCATCCTTCATAAGGTGAACAGACTAGAGGTCATATTCACTGACCTACCCCTCCTACATGAGGAATCTCCTGGTAAGAAGTGCCCTTTCACCACCAACACTTATGGGTACTTTTCCCTGCAACAACAAAAGATACAAGACTTTTGCCCATGTTCTATCATCAAGCTCTGTCCACATCCCCAACACACAACAGGAGTATAAAATCCCGGGCACATTCTCCTGTAGATTTTCCAATCTTGTGTACATGATACTGTGCATGAGATGTCACAAAAATAATATATACATTGGAGAGACTCAACAAAAACTTCAGAGCAGGATGAACTCTCACAGACACACCATAAGTGAGGGGATGGACACACCTGTGGGAAAGCACTTTTGTGGACCAGGCCACAGTGAGAAAGATTTAAAGGTCCTAATACTGAAAGGGGACTTTAAGGACAACAGAGAAAGGAAAACCTGGGAGTTCAAACTGATGATGACCTTCCAGTCACTGACACAAGGCTTCAATATTGCACCTGGGTTTATGGCTCATTACATGGACTCACTTCAATCCCCACAAGAGACTAACTCCAGACCCATGCCATCCTAGCCCACCCCCCCTCCCCATCAAACTTAACATAACCTCCAGTTTTATTATCCCAGCTTATCTTAATTGGCTCTCACCATATGCACTAATTATCTAATTGTAACATCCCTCAAATGTTGTGTTTTTCTCTCAGTGCTTCATTTGTATTAATGCCTGATGAAGGGGCCTGTGTATCATTCCTTAAGAACTTTTGTCGTTTTTACACAAAAGTATTTACATCAGATTTTTTTATTTTTCCTGGCTAACACGGTACATCCAACAATTTACTCAACATACTATGTTCAAGGGTTTGGCAAAGATATGTTGTCCTCTCTAATCCTACAACTCAGAGGAGGATTGGACCGGGGGATTTGAACTGCAAATACTCTTGAGTCTGGAAAGCTAAGCCACTACCATAAATACCTGGTAGCATTTTGCTTAGCAGAGCCCATGGTTGTACATAAACTACCTCCCGTTGGAGGCATATAAAAAAATACAACTCTTAAAGAGCTTTTTCAGTTCATCTAGCTAACATGTTGTTAAAACTTAAGGCTCCATAACATTTATATTACTTTAAAATTAACACCTGCACATTTTTACATCTTTTTGATACCCAAGCACAAATTCATCTATACCTTTCTAGCAGGTGGGTTTCTGTTGTAGAAATGTTCTTTATAACCATCCATCCAAACTTCAGCAGCCCGAGCAGTATTCTGTAGAAAATTGGGTCTAGCGTAAGGGGCTTTTTTGGGAAAAACATGTCCAACATGAGAACAAGGGTGGATCTCAAGAGTCCCACCACACTGCCAAACCTGTAATGGGTTAAAGATACAAGAAATAAAGATGAACGTGACATTCAGATGTGTGGCTACTCTATGTAATACATTAGCATATGTCATATAAAAGTGTCCAATGAATATACAGCCTAAGGCCAAAGTCGTTACAGTACCAGTGCTGCAATTTGTCTGGTAGACAGGGAGTCCTTGCAACATATTTCTGTATGATAGAAGGACTCACATCATGTGCTTTTTGTGTATTCTGTGGGATCGGACCAACATACCGGTCCATTGCTACAGGCTGCACACATTCATCTGCAGCTAGCCTCACATGTAGAAAAAAAACAACTAGCAATCCTTTCCTATTGATTACATGAGTTAAAAGAAGATAGAATACTAAAATAGCATTACACTGATACATACCCTGAATGAAAGTTCAAGGTTTTCACCACCCCATACTTCCATGCCCATGTCATAAGTTCCAAGATATTCAAAATATTTCTTGCTCACCGCAAACAGTCCGCCTGCCATAGTTGGAGACCTTAAATAATAATAATAATTTAAAAAAATAAATCAAAGATTCAAATGATTTAGATTCATATGTAAATCCAAAGGAATACCCCAACAATATACATAAACAATATGAATCTGCTTAGTGATGTTTAAAATGCAACAACATACCCAAGTGATTCTTTTGCATGATACAATGTACTCCATGTTAGGTCCGGTTTACACTACAACTATTAATTTTATAATACCCATCTGTCCTTTCAATGATTAATTTTGCTTTCCATCCAAATTAGTTACCAGCTAAGGCCTCATGCACTCAACCGTATGCATTTTGCAGTCCCGTTTTTTTTTTTGGCCCATAAATGCCAAAAAAAAAAAAAAACCCCCCCCCAAAAAAAATTTGGTTTCTGGACTACCCCTGGCCCCATTTTGTTTTTACTGAGAGCATTGTTAGACCCCATTGCAGTTTCTGGCATTTTATGCGTTTGCACTAGCATGCCATCCTGTGGACAATCTTCTCCTGGACTGGGTCATTCTTAGGCAACTCAGAAGGCAATCACCTATGCTGGACGAGGAATTATAATAATTTCCTTATTTATACAGCACACACAGATTACGCAGCGCTGCACAGAGCTTGCCAAATTGGTCCCTGTCACCAATGGGGCTCACAATCTAATCAACATACCAGCATGTTTTGGAGTGTGGGAGGAAACTGGAGAACCCGGAAAAAACCCACACAAACATGGGGAGAACATACAAACTCTTTGCAGATGTTGACCCGCGGTCCTGTACTCAGGTCCCCAGCGCTGCAAGGCTGTAATGCTAACCACTAAGCCACCTAGAAGAACCGAAGAGAACCGAGCGGTTTGAGGTTAGATCAGTTGAAGCACAGTGACCCACGAAGGGTCACTTCTGTAACTTGTATGCTGAGCAATGGCGGCATCTAGACAAGTTCCACAGTTACGTTCCGATGTCTATTCAGTTTCAGTATACACTCAAGAGGTAGTCGATCACCCAAAGGGAACAACTCCTTGTGACAGTGTGATAATTTTTTTCCCTTGTTTTTTCTGCCATTTTCTTAACAGCTTCTTCCAAAGATAGTTGTGCAATTTGTTCAGACAGGGGAGGAGCACTACTTGGCTTTTGGATGGCAGATTTTGCTGTAACGGTTTTCAGATGATATATTGCTTTTGCAGAGCCCTGAAATAACAAAGAAAGGGAAGCCCTAAAAGGCATGAGTCCCAATTGAGAAGCTACCCCCCCCCCCAGAAAAACTTTTAAACTTGTATATTAAGTATAATAAAACTTTCCTTTTTATAGTCTTGAGTATTCCATCAATGATCTCTCTTGTATGATCAATGATCTCTCTTGCTCAGATTTTTAAGTGTAACATATGATTATATGTCTAAATAAGATGTAGTAGAACACTGATCTGCGCAGATATTTATGACTTACACAACCTTTTTATAGTCTAGGGCTCTCTTTAATCCTTTTTCGTTCCAAGTTTGATATAACGAACGCGAGCGCTTCCTGCTGGGGGGGAGATCTTACTAGCCCCATGCTCTCCAACATTACCATTTTGGAGGAGTAGTTGTCGTCTGAAGTTTGTATTGCAGAGGAGGTTATGTACTCCCCCCCCCCCCTGTGTCAGGTCAGGGACAACGTACACGACATTGGAGGCATATAGTTATATTGCCTCAGATATGGAGTCTGCTATGGGGACGACTGTCCATTTTATTTGTCCACTTCATCCTCACAAAGTGACCCCGAGGAACCGCCGGGAAGGTGCCTTCAGAGTAATGCTGAAGTGCCTGGGACTGCTGCTGAAGTGCCTAGGACATTGGTGAGTGGCGATGAGTAGGATGCGTTTTGAAGCCATCCATAGGTTTTTGTATCATGCCGACAATGCACAGTGCCTACCCAGAGATGACCCCAGATATGATAGTCTTATATGGGCTGGACCTTATATAACCTGAGTGCCAAATTTATGGAAGTGAATACCCCAAAGATGCACATATTGATTAACGAGTCCCTGCTACATTTCAAAGGGAGACTTCCGCCAGGACCTGCCCAATAAGAGGGCAAGGTATGGTGTAAAGATGTATTAGCTGTGTGAGAGAGCATCAGGGTACACTTAAAAGTTCAGAGTACATGAAGGGAAGGACTCCAGAATAGTGCCCGCAGAATGTTCCTCCTTCCTGGGAATTGCTGGAAAGATGGTATTGGATTTGGTGCACCCTCTACTGGACCAGGGCTACCACCTCTACCTGGACAATTTTTGTTCCAGAACTACACTGTTCAAGAGCCTCACTTCCAGGAAAATTGCGGCTTGCGGCACTGTTAGAAGTAATCAAAGAGGTCTCCCGAGGTCGCTGCTATGGAAAAAGCTCAGAAGGCATGAGAGCCAAGCACTATGCAGCGATTCAGTATTGTGTGTCAAGTACAAGGACAAGAGACACGTCCTTGTATTAACAACAATACATGGGCAAACCAGCACCCCTGCCCCTGTACGATGTACCAGTACAGCAACCCCCAAGCCGGACTGTATTTTGGATTATAATAGGTACATGGGAGGGGTTGACTTGTCGGACGAAGTGCTTTAGCCATATAAAGCCATGCAGAAGTTGAGGGTGTGGTACAAGAAGTTGGCCGTGCACATTGTGCAGATAACACTGTATAATGATTATGTGCTACATCGATGTGCCGGCCAGAGGGGAACAATCCTGGAATATCAAGAGGTGGTTATCAAGCATTTGATTTTTGGAGACCAGGAAGGGTGGAGTGCTAGTACATCTGGAAGCAAGGCTACAACACGCATTGTGTACCAGGGTAGCACTTTCCAGGGGAAGTTCCCAAAACTGCCAGCAAGGGAAGGACACAGAAATGGTGTAGGCAGAGGTGGCACTAACATTTTTCCAGAAGGGTAATAATACTCCTTTCAATAATATTTATAATATTAATTCCTATATTTATATAGCACACACAGATTATGCAGCGCTGCACAGAGCTTGCCAAATCTGGTCATTTTTGAGGAGCAGAGGAGGAGTATGAAATTTTCAGTAATACATATAAATACCTCCTAGGAATATATGGTGTGAATAGAAGAATATTTATGCAAGAAAATCATTACAGCCATTGTATTCTGTCCCCCCAGATTCCCCCTTTCCAGTCCATGGCTTTCGGGCCAAGAAATCCGCTTTCTAGTTCGGCCATACGCCCTGGAAATAATGGTGGATTGGTGGCCGAACAGCCAATCCAGCAGATTGACGTGCCTTGCAACAAGCCATGGATCTTATTGACCAGGTGCGTCAACCTGACAATCATAGCCATGGCTAGTTTCAAGCGGCGTCAATTTGCCCCACTGGCTGTTAGACCACCAATCCAACATAATTTCCGGGGAGAACCGCTGAACACAATACCCCAAATCCAGAAGTCGGATCCACTCATCTCTACTGGCCACCCATTTTTTTTTGTGAGTGGGTGAATAACACAGATTTTTTTTTTCTAAACTGGGTCTCCATTTAGCAGGGAACACACATACATATATGTCCCCTGCTGTTATATACAGATCACAGATAACGGTGTTCACGCTGATCAGTGATATATATATATATATATAGCCATGTAGAGATGGTACACATCATATCTTCTCCGCATGTCTATTAACCCCCTCTGCTCTGGGAGTGCTCAGAGGGGGAGACAGAAATCACAACATCACGGACAACCTAAGCATACAAGAAAGGAGAGCCATACGGTCATTAAAATCCAACAAAGGTATTGTCATCAAACCAGCAGACAAAGGTGGAGCTGTAGTAATTATCAACACTTCAGATTACATTCAGGAAGCAAACAGACAACTTTCTGATGAAAAATACTACACACCATTGAGGGAAGATCCCACTGTACAATATAAAAGAGAACCTACTGAGATCATTAATGGCTTTGACCCAATATCTGACTCTACTGGATTTAATACCAAACACTCCCAGAATAGGTACATTCTACATGCTCCCAAAAATACATAAAGATGGCAATCCAGGGAGACCAATCATTTCTGGTGTTAGAACCCTAACTGAAGGTATCTCTGGCTGGGTGGAGAACATTTTAAAACCTTTAGTGAAGGAGACGCCTAGCTATGTCCAAGACACCACCGACATCCTCCGTAAACTTTCTCACCTGGGTCCACTACAAGATGGCACAATTATGGCAACTATGGATGTTGCATCCCTCTATTCCAACATCCCACATGAAGATGGTATAGCTGCTTGTAAATACTTTCTGCAGAAGAACAACATGGCCACAACACCTGTCCTACAGCTCATCAGGTTTGTACTGCATCACAATTATTTCTCCTTTGGTGAGGACATTTACTTGCAGTGTATGGGAAGTGCCATGGGAAGCAAAATGTCACCACAGTATGCCAACCTGTTCATGGCAAAACTAGAGGAGGAGTTTCTTACAACCTGCGCCACTAAACCTCTATCATACTTCCGCTATATTGATGACCTGCTTGTTATCTGGTCAGGATCGGAGGATGAACTGTTGTCTTTCCACAGAAGTTATAACAAATTCCATCCTACCATAAAACTCTCCCTGGACTACTCAAAATCTAAGGTACATTTCCTGGATACAACCATAT
Organism: Engystomops pustulosus; assembly: GCA_019512145.1. NCBI lineage: Eukaryota > Metazoa > Chordata > Amphibia > Anura > Leptodactylidae > Engystomops > Engystomops pustulosus. The sequence continues at coordinate 113,231,152 of CM033645.1, forward strand.
ACATTAAGGACAACAGCATACAAACTACAATTTATCAAAAACCTACAGGTCGTCCAGCGTACCTAAAGTGGAACAGTTTTCATCCAAAACATATCAAGAAATCTATTGTCTACAGCCAAGCTCTGAGATACATCCGGATCTGCTCAGAGAGTGAGGATAGAGAACAACAGATTCCATCACTAAGAAGAACATTCTTACAACAGGGGTATCACCCCCTGGTTATAGATAGACAGATCCACAGAGCTAGAAGGATTCCAAGGAGCAGCCTGCTGGAATACCAACAGAAAGAGGACAAGTGCAGAGTGCCCTTGGTGGTCATGTACAACCCACAAATGAAGATTTTAAAGAAAATTGCAGCAGATCTCCAAGCCATTCTTCATAAGGACAACAGGCTAAAGGACATATTCCCGGACCTACCCCTCCTTGCTTACAAACAGCCACCAAACATAAGGAATCTCCTGGTAAGAAGTGCCCTCTCACCACCATCACAGACGGGCACTTTTCCCTGCCACAACAAAAGATGCAAGACTTGTGCCCATGTTCTATCATCAAGCACAGTCCACATCCTTAACACACAACAGGAGTATAAAATCCCAGGCACATTCTCCTGTAGATCCTCCAATGTTGTGTACATGATACTGTGCATGAGGTGTCACACAAATAATATATACATTGGGGAGACCCAACAAAAACTTCAGAGCAGGATGAACTCTCACAGACACACCATAAGTGAGGGGATGGACACACCTGTGGGAAAGCACTTTTCTGGACCAGGCCACAGCAAGAAAGATTTAAAGGTCCTAATACTTTAAGGTGACTTTAAGGACAACAGAGAAAGGAAAACCTGGGAGTTCAAACTGATGATGACCTTCCAGTCACTGACACAAGGCCTCAATATTGCACCTGGGTTTATGGCTCATTACATGGACTCCCTTCAATCCCCACAAGAGACTAACTCCAGACCCCTGCCATCCTAGCCCCCCACCCCCTGCCCATCACCCTTCTCTTTGTAACATAACCTCTAGTTTTATTGCCCCAGCTTATCTTAGTTCTCACCATATGTACTAATTATTTTGTTGTAACATCCCTCAAATATTGTATTTTTCTCTCAGTGCTTCATTTGTATCCATGCCTGAAGAAGGGGCCTGGGGGCTAGGATGGCAGGGGTTGGAGTTAGTCTCTTGTGGGGATTGAAGGGAGCCATGTAATGGGCCATAACCCAGGTGCAATATTGAGGCCTTTGTGTCAGTGACTGGAAGGTCATTATCAGTTTGAACTCCCAGGTTTTCCTTTCTCTGTGTCCTTAAAGTCACCTTTCAGTATTAGGCCTTTAAATCTTTATCCTGTGGCCTGGTCCAGAAAGTGCTTTCCCACAGGTGTGTCCATCCCCTCACTTATGTGTGTCTGTGAGAATCATCCTGCTCTGAAGTTTTGTTGGGTCTCCCCAATGTATTATTATTGTGTGACACCTCATGCACAGTATCATGTACACAACATGGGAGGATCTACAGGAGAATGTGCCTGGGATTTATATACCTGTTGTTTGTTAGGGATGGGGACTGTGCTTGATGATAGAACATGGGCACAAATCTTGCATCTTTGTTGTGGCAGGGAAAAGTGCCCCGTCTGTGTTGGTGGTGAGAGGGCAATTCTTACCAGGAGATTCCTTATGTTTGGTGGCTGTTGTAAGCAAGGAGGGGTAGGTCCGGGAATATGTCCTTTAGCCTGTTGTCCTTATGAAGAATGGCTTGGAGATCTGCTGCAATTTCTTTAAAATCTTCATTTGTGGGTTGTACATGACCACCAAGGGCACTCTGCACTTTGTCTCTTTCTGTGGGATTCCAGCAGGCTGCTCCTTGGAATCCTTTAGCTTGGGTATCTGTCTATCTATAACCAGGGGGTGATACCCCTGTTGTAAGAATGTTCTTCTTAGTGATAGAAGGTGTTGTTCTTATCTCCACTCTGAGCAGTCCGGATGTACCTCAGAGCTTGGCTGTGACAAATAGATTTCCTGATATGTTTTGAATGAAAACTGTTTTGGCGGCATGCGTAATTGGTCTCACCTATGTAATAATTTTTGTTGTAACATCCCTCAAATATTGTGTTTATCTCAGTGCTTCATTTGTATTCATGCCTGAAGAAGGGGCCGGTGTTGCCCTGAAGCTTGCACCAAATATAATTTTTCGGTTAGCCAATAAAGGTATCATCCCTTAAGAACTTTTGTAGTTTTACACAAAAGTATTACATCAGATTTTTGATTTTCCTGGCTAACACGGTACGTCAACAATTTTCTCAAACATACTATGACCAATGGAGGATACCCCAACCTACCGAACACAAATGGACCTTAAGAAAAAATGAAGAAAAGGCACAACTGAACAGCGACATTTTTTTTATCCAGATGAAAAAGTAGTAATCTTATCCACAAAGGCCTGATGATCAAAAATCCACCTCAATATACTTACAACACTCACTTTTCACAGAATCTTTGCTACAGATCATCTGAACGACTACGGAATCACCTATTGGATTTTTCTACAACAAGAAAATAAATCTACAAAATGAAATTAATTGTATGATGGACACAATACAAGGACTGGGTCGAGTCTGGCTAAAACACCATTGGAGAACTTTTTCAATAATTTACAAGATCAACTTATTATCAACAAACTAAAAAAACTTAACAGGTTAAGGATGAGAGCAGGTCGCAAAGAACAAGGAAAGAAAAGTCAACATCACAACTTGGATGCATCATCCCCTGTTGTAAACCTCTCTCAGTATAAACCAAGCACAGCGGAGATAAACGTTTTATCTAAAGGACTGACATTTGTCCACAAAACCATTGACCAGGTACAATTCTGCAGGGATGTAGAAGAATTTTTCGCAGATTACGACTGAAAGAATTTTTTGACAAAAGTGAGACCACATTACAGAATGACCCGAGACACGAAACATCAAGAAAGAGGAAAAAGTCTAATTGGACCCCTCAACCCGGATTTAATCAAACCTTGGATTACTACATAGGCCTTTTCAGAAAAAAAGTGAAATCGGAATGTTAGACAGAAATCACAACATCACGGACAACCTAAGCATACAGAAAGGAGAGCCATACGGTCATTAAAATCCACAAAGGTATTGTCATCAAACAGCAGACAAAGGTGGAGCTGTATAATTATCAACACTTCAGATTACATTCAGGAAGCAAACAGACAACTTTCGAGAAAGATACTACACACCATTGAGGGAAGATCCCACTGTACAATATAAAAGAGAACCTACTGAGATCATTAATGGCTTTGACCCAATATCTGGACTCTACGGATTTAATACCAAACACTCCCAGAATAGGTACATTCTACATGCTCCCAAAAAAATACATAAAGATGGCAATCCGGGAGACCAATCATTTCTGGTGTTAGAACCCTAACTGAAGGTATCTCTGGCTGGGTGGAGAACATTTTAAAACCTTTAGTTAAGGAGACGCCTAGCTATGTCCAAGACACCACCGACATCCTCCGTAAACTTTCTCACCTGGTCCACTACAAGATGGCACAATTATGGCAATATGGGTGTTGCATCCCTCTATTCCAAACATCCCACATGAAGATGGTATAGCGCTTGTAAATACTTTCTGCAGAAGAAACAACATGCCACAACACCTGTCCTACAAGCTCATAGGTTTGTACTGCATCACAATATTTCTCCTTGGTGAGGACATTACTGCAGTGTATGGGAAGTGCCATGGAAGCAAAATGTCACCACAGTATTGCCAACCTGTTCATGGCAAACTAGAGGAGGAGTTTCTTACAACCTGCGCCACTAAACCTCTTATCATACTTCCGCTATATTGATGACCTGCTTGTTATCTGGTCAGGATCGGAGGATGAACTGTTGTCTTTCCACAGAGTTATAACAAATTATTATCTACATAAAATCTCCTGGACTACTCAAAATCTAAGGTACATTTCCTGGATACAACCATATACATTAAGGACAACAGCATACAAACTACAATTTATCCAAAAACTACAGGTCGTCCAGCGTACCTAAGTGGAACAGTTTTCATCCCAAAACTATCAAGAAATCTATGTCTACAGCCAAGCTCTGAGATACATCGGATTGCTCAGAGAGTGAGGATAGAGAAACAACAGATTCCACATAAGAAGACATTCTTACAACAGGGGTATCACCCCCTGGTTATAGTGACAGATCCACAGGCTAGAAAGGATTCCAAGGAGCAGCCTGCTGGAATACCCAACAGAAAGAGGACCAGTGCAGAGTGCCCTTGGTGGTCATGTACAACCACAAATGAAGATTTTAAAGAAAATTGCGCAGATCTCCAAGCCATTCTTTCATAGGACAACAGGCCTAAAGGACTTTCCCGGACTACCCCTCCTTGCTTACAAAAAGCCACCCAACATAAGGAATCGCCTGGTAGAAGTGCCCTCTCACCCACCATCACAGACGGGACTTTTCCCTGCCACAACAAAAGATGCAAGACTGTGCCCATGTTCTATCATCAAGCACAGTCCCAATCCTTAACACACAACAGGAGTATTAAATCCCAGGCACATTCTCCTGTAGATCCTCCAATGTTGTGTACATGATACTGTGCATGAGGTGTCACACAAAAATATACATTGGGAGACCCAACAAAAACTTCAGAGCAGGATGAACTCTCACAGACACACCATAAGTGAGGGGATGGACACACCTGTGGAAGAAAAGCACTTTCTGGACCAGGCCACAGCAAGAAAGATTTAAAGGTCCTAATACTTTAAGGTGATTTAAGGACAACAGAGAAAGGAAAACTGGGAGTTCAAACTGATGAGACCTTCCAGTCACTGACACAAGGCCTCAATATCACCTGGTTATGGCTCATTACATGGACTCCCTTCAATCCCCACAAGAGACTAACTCCAGACCCTTGCCATCCTAGCCCCCCACCCCCTGCCCATCACCCTTCTCTGTGTAACATAACCTCTAGTTTATTGCCCAGCTTATCTTAATTAAGTCTCACCATATGTACTAATTATTTTGTTGTAACATCCCTCAAATATTGTATTTTTCTCTCAGTGGCTTCATTTGATCCATGCCTGAAGAAGGGGCCTGTGTGCCCTGAAGCTTGCACCAAATATAATTTTTCTGGTTAGCCAATAAAGGTACATTTCTTAAGAACTTTTGTAGTTTTACACAAAAGTATTTACATCAGATTTTGATTTTTCCTGGCTAACACGGTACGTCAACAATTTTCTCAACATACTAAAGTCAACTGTTTAACACTTTAGCTGCTGCCTATAATTGAGTACCGACTTCCCCTCCCGTGGTGAGGGGCTGCATCCCCTTATCTTATTAGACAAACCTGGCTGCGTGCACTCCTGGCCTGCTGTTGCTCCGTCTCTTCCTCTTCCCGTCTAAAGGTCATTCAGGAGGAGGGAGCAAAGAGAAAGGCAGTGACCCATCAGAACAAGTCAGCTGCAGCCTGCACTGGGAAGCTAGTCACCAGAGGGCTGCCATGTGTAGAAGAGCGCGAGTGTTCTGCACTGCCACTCTGATTCCTAGAGAATTATTGGACTGGCATGTAGAAGCAGCTTGTGGTCTGGCGGAACTCCATTAATAAAAAAATACACAATGGCGGACGATGGTGTGTGTGCCAACAGAGAGGGCTCTGCGTGCCATAGGTTCACCAGCACGTCCTAGAGTGTTTAAGACATCCACCACCCCATTTAGGGGTGGTAGACTGTCCCCAAATGGATGCTTGTTACCTTAGGAGCGTTGGGGGACTCCTGCTGGAATGCTGTGGCCATCTTTCTGTAATAAAATATCGAATATCGGATAGCTGAGCACCTCCTGGCTAAGTCAGAATCTATTTATTCACATCCCTTCCGTTTTCCTACCCCCATGAAGGCTGGCCACAAGCGCTGCAGACAGTTGGTGACATCACCCGGCCTGCGCAAGGAAGGTATGCTACCGCGATGCATGAGATTAGCAGATAGCCGAGTGACGTCAAGGTTGTAGGAAATTGGCAGCATGTTATCAGAGTATACTGCACACATTATTAAGAAATTAATATAGGTTGATTGATGCTTAATCCAGTTCTGGTCTTCACTCAGGCTTAAGGTCAAAAAGAAAAGGCTTGTATTTATTTGAACAGAAAAAAAAAAGGAAATTAGTCTACCGGTATCCATTCCATAAGTCCACCATGACGGCCCCACTGGAGGTTGCTCCCTTCCCTGTAGGGACAGGAAATTGAGAGCATTAAATAGCCCCTCCCTCAACCTCCCACCAGTGTTTATCAAATAACTACACCAGTATAGGTTGCAACTAAATTTTATTTAGTATGTTAAATTTCACATACATAGGCAAAGATCCAAAAATACTTTTATATACATGGGAGGGAAATATCAGGGCCGTCATGGGTACTATGGAAATTGAATACCGGTAGGACTAATCCTTTTTTCCATTTCGTCACCATGACGGCCCCACTGGAGACATACCAAATTATGCCCAGTTTAGGGAGGGAATCAGCCTGAAGCACTTTTCGGCCAAATGCCAGATCTTTGGCAGCTAAGACATTTAGCCTATAGGCTTTGCAAATGTGACATTTGTACTCCACGTAGCGGCTTTGCAGATTTCTTCAATGGATGCAACCTCCTCTCTCAGCCCAGATGTAGACATGGCCCTAGTGGAATGGGCTTTGACAGGAGAGGTAGTGGAACACCCTTTGATTTTATAACATTCTTTAATGGTATCTGTAATCCAGGTCCAATAGTGGGCTTTTGAAGCTTTCTTGCCTTTATTCTTCCTGCAAATTGAACAAATAAATTAAATCTTTTCTCCAAGGATTGGATGCTTCGAGATATTTAAGAACAGTACGTCTTAAACCAGTAGATGCCATTTCTCTTCCACAGGATTTTTTGGATGATGGCAAAACGTAGGTAAGATTATCTCTGGTTCCTGGAAATTTGAGACAATTTTTGGTAAAAAAATTTCGTCAAGTTGACGTGATCCTATCTTCTGACACAGATAAATAGGGTTCACAAATGGAAAGGCCTGTAACTCGCCCAGTTTCTAGCAGATGAATGGCGATTAAAAAGGCAGTTTTTTGGGTCAAAAAACGCATATGATAGGGTCGATCGGCTCGAAGGGCCCCATAGTTAAAGCATCTAGAACTAGAGATAGATCCCACTGAGGGGATGAATTTTAATAGTAGGACGTAAGCGTGAGCAGGCTTGAAAGAACCTCTTTACCAACCTGTGTTCTGTCCGCGCTGTATCGAAGTAGCGCTCAAGGCTGAGACCTGGACTCTCAAGGTCTAGGTCGTAGTCCCTTCTCGAACCCCTCCTGCAGAAAATCAGAAGTCTGACAGATATTTGGGGAACCCTGGTTAGCATATCTTTTGACCAGGAACAAAACTTTTTCCCATATTTAAAGTATATGGCATGGGTTTACAGGTTTTCTACTATTCTTTAGGTTTTTATACCTTATATGATAAACCTTTTGATCTTAGGAAGGTGCTTTCAGGATCCAGGCTGCTTAGGTTTAGGAACCCGGGTTCTGATGAAGGACTGGTCCCTGATGTAGAAGGTCCGGCCCCTGGGTAGGATAAACGGAAGGCCCATCGCCAACTTTTGTAGACTTGGGAACCAATTTTCTTGGCCAAAAGGGTGCTACTAAGATGAGCTTGGTGGGACTGACTAGTAGTTTTTGCAACACCTTGCTTATCAATGGAATCGGAGGGACATACACTAGGTCCTGGTTCCAGGTCTGTGAAAAAGGTCTAGTCCCAGGGGACTTCTTTGGGTTCAAGGAGAAGAACTTTTTCACTTTGGAATTCTTTCTGGAGGCAAACAAGTCGATGTCCGGCAGTCCCCACCTTAGAACAATCTCTTGGAAGACTTCCTCGTTCAAGCTCCATTCGTGGGGAAGAATTTGGGACCGGCTGAGGTAATCTGCTACTACATTTTCTGAGCCCCTCAGATGGATGGCCGAGATCGACGGATATTTTCTTCTGCCCAGGAAAAATATTTGTTGTGATATTTTCAGTAGCTTTTTTATCTGGTACCTCCTTGTCTTCTAGACAACGTGGTAGTGTTGTCCGACATAATTTCACATGGTGACCCTTCAGCTCGCTGGTACAGGATTTTAGAGTGTTCAGGACTGCTTTTAGCTCTCTCTCGTTCGAAGAGGTATGTGCTGTTTCCTGGGTCCAGCAACCCTGAATAATTTGCCCGGAAGGAGAGCCCCCCATCCGGAGCTGCTGGCGTCGTTTGGATCTGGGTCAATGGCCATTGGACCCAATTTACGCCTTTCCGTAGATTCCGAGTTTTTCACATCTTAGTGATTCCTTCACTTTTGAGGGGATTATCAATGGTAATGAAGATGATGATGATTTTTGTCCCATTTGTAAGAATACCATGACTGTAGTGTTCTTGAGTGATTTTGGCACCAGGCCACACTCTGGATGCATGATGTCATGGTCCCCAGAGACTCATAGCTGTCCTTACTGAGACAGCTTCCTCTTCTCGAATTTCTTGATTTCCCAAGAAGATTTTCATCTTTCCTGTGGAAGATACGAGGTCTGGGTTAGAGAATTTAAAGACACTCCTAAAAATTCTTTTATGTGACTCGGAATTAAGTCTGATTGTCTAAATTTATGATCCATCCCAGAGATTGTAAACTTCTATTGTTGTATCCTTTGGCTTTCTAAATGACTTACTGAATCTCTATTATTAGGAAGTCGTCTAAGTATGGAATCAAGCCGATTTCTTCCGTTCGGAGAGATTTTACTGCTTCTGCCATGACCTGGTAAAAACCCGGGGGGCTGAGGAGAGACCAAAGGGTAATGCAGTAAATTGAAAAGAAATTCTTCCCCAGAGGGAGATAATACGGCAAATCTTAAGTATTTGTGATTTCGTATGGATAGGTACGTGATAATAGACATCCTTGAGATCCAAGGTACATAAACAAGCTTTGTAGGTATCAAAGGCGTAGTGGATTTGATTGATTCCATTTTGAATTTGACATAGGTTACCCATTTGTTCAAATATTTCAAGTTTGTAATTAATCTGAAAGTCCCATTTGTTTTTTTTTATCAAAAACAAGGTGAGTAATGACCCGTATCTCTTTCTTCTGGATGGACTGGGCAGATGACATTCAATTTTAGCAGGTCGGAAACTTCCTTCCAAAGTGACATGTTAGTCTGTTCGATGGTTGCCTGGATAGGATAAACCGGTGAGGAGGAGGTGACACAATCTATAAAATAGCCATCTTCTATTATGAGAGTAACCACCTGTGGATGTTATATTTTTCCAATGGGGAAGAAAATTTTCAATCTTCCCCCCACTCTGGCGTCACTTGTTTTCTCTTGTTTACTTGAGGCCACCAAAAAAGAGGATTTGTTCTTCCTCCTTGGTGTATTCCAGTACCCCTGTTTCCAGGTCTGCTTGTCCTGAATCTTGGCTGTTCTTTAGTAGGGCGAAAGCTCCGAAAAATGCTTCTTGGGTTGTTGTTTGGCCTCTGAAAACCCCTTCTTTTTATCCCGCTTGCTAGCTAGTATTTCATCCAATTCTGGTCAAATAAAAAATCACCCGAAAAAGGCAGGCTACACAGTTTTGTTTTGAGCGCACGTCTCCAGACCATTGCCTAACCAAAGGGCTCTTCTGGTCGCATAGATAATGCAGCTTCTTTGCTGAAAACCGGATGGTTTCTGCTGAGGCATCTGCCAGAAAGGCTGCTGCTGATCTTAATAACGGAATGGAGTCAAGCATTTCTTCTCTGGACGTGCCTCTCCAAGATGATCCTCCGATGTCCTAGCCAAAAAACAGAGTACGTGATACAGAGGTAGTGGTAATATTTGTTTTTAGGATTGCCATGGAAGCTTCCCAAGCTTTTTTGAGCAAACAATCTGATTTACGGTCCATGGCATCTTTTAGTTGGGTGGAATCTTCAAAGGGTAGATCGGTTTTTTTAACTACTTTAGTATAGGGATGTCAACTTTAGGAACACTATCCCAGACTTTTGTTTCTTCGGATCAAATAACATACGGTTTTTAATTCCTTAGGCATTGTTACGCTTCTCTGGTTCTTCCATTCATCCTGGATAGATCTTCAAGTTTTCAATAATGGGAAAAACTCTAGCCTTCTTCCTTCTTAATCCACCAAACAATTCATCTACACCGACCTTTCTTCTATGGTGTCTTCAATATTTAAGGTATCCCTTAATGCTTTTATTAGCCCATCCAAATCCTCATTAGGATAAATATTTGGGGTCATTTGGTATTGATTGATGCGTCACCATACTGTTCCTCCATGTCTAGCTCATAAGAACAAGAGGGCTGTTCATCATCTGAATCCAAACATACAGGGTTCTGCCTGACTTTTTATGTGGTGGGCTCTTTGAAGCCCTAATTTCTTCACGCATAACAACACGCAATTCGTCCAAGAATGATGACTTTTCCTCTTTTAGCACTTTATCCAAACAATCTTTGCATAAACTTTTCTTATAATTAATATCCAATTTTGTATTACAAATGTGGCAACGTTTGGATGGTGCCTTCTTAGTTTTTCTTTATCACACACTTTGGTTTTTCTTTTTCTTTTACAGGGATATCCTTCTCCTGTTGTTTTTAGAAAAAGAAAAAGGGTATTGCTTATTAGAAGCCGACTCCCCACAGCATATAGTGCCAAAACCTATTGGCGTTCAGCTAATGTCCTACTTACAGAGCCCAGGGTTAAGGAACCGAATTCAGCCTCATCCATGCTGGATATTCGCTGCTCCACATAGACCTCAGCAGACCTGCAGACTTGGTGGAAGCTTCTCCTTGCTTACCTTCGGCGTTGACGTCATTTTAATGGCCTGTCTCCTAGGCCGAGACGCTGAGGTCTCTGACGTCACTTCCGGTTCGCGCTCCGTAACCCGGAAGTGACCATGCGCCAGAACGTGCGCCAGAACATGCGCTTTATGTGCCGGCAGCCGCGGACCCCCCGAGAGGGCCGTAAAAAGCTGCCGGTACTGCCCGATGGCTCCTGCACGCCGCAGGAGATCCAATTTTGGCAATCCGGGACCTGGAGACCCCAAGTAGGACTCAAGGAGGCCGGACAAGGGAAGCCCCGGGAAACAAGCACCCAAGAGAGGTACGAGGTTCTTCCCCCCCCCCCCCCCCGCCCCGAGAGAGAGAGGTTTACTCTCAACCTTTCCCTGTAGGGACAGGAAAAACACTGGTGGGAGGTTGAGGGAGGGGCTATTTAATGCTCTCAATTTCCTGTCCCTACAGAGGAAAGGGGAAGCAACCTCCAGTGGGGCCGTCATGGTGACGAAATGGAAAAATAGCTGAATATAGCAAGAAGAAAAATGCAGAAAATTGAGGGGTCAGGTTGCAGCTACCTTGGAACAAGTAGCTCCCCTATGGTCAGCTCAGACACTCTGACCTAGAGCCATTCTATGTACACACAGGTGTCATTAAATACCCAACTATTTTCCCAGACTCCTAGAGTTTTTTTTAAATAAGCTTTTATTCATTTTCATCTTTTTTCAAATACAACAAAATACTTGAAGGACTCGCAGGTCCTTTAAAAAAAACATTGAAAACATACAACATAGTTTGTGAGGAACTTGCAAGTCCCTTTGAACATGTCTCAGGTCAATCAGATATATTTAATGTTATTACAGATCTCCTTCCGTTCTCTCTCCACTCACAGCTCTGCTTCTCAACCTAAACCAAATCTACCTAGTCTTCCCCTAATGTTTTCTGTTAAATACCACTGGGTAAGGATGAATAAAGGAGGATATTTCAGCCTGTGTAAAGTAGGTAGTAGTAGTTTGAGTCAATTTAGATTTCTGTCTTTCTGCGTCTAGTCTCTCCAGGTAAAAAAAAGTTTTTTCAATTGTTCTAAAACTTTAGGTAGCGTCGGAGTCGGAGATTCTAGCCAGTTCTGCAGCAAACATCTTTTGGCTATCAGACACAGGGTGCAAAAGAATCTTGGCATCACTATTGGTGGGGTTTGTTCCCCATCCTCCCCTCCCTGTGTAATGAAATAGAAACAATATCGTATCACTAGGAATCGCGTAACACCCACATCCTATTTCCCATTTGCTGTATCTCTTCCCGATAATCTTTTGATCGTGGACAATCCCACAGCCTATGGTAGAGGTCTGTCCCTGGTGTCTTGCACTTAGGACATTCGAGTATGTGATCTGGAGCTGTTGGGGATGGTGGTAGGTTAAACACATTTGTGGCCCTGTGGATTATTCTGAACTGTATGTCCCGCCAGGTCTCATTGGGTACCACTTTATAGAGGGTTTGCTACCCTTTTAAAATCTTCTTTCCTAGGTTGGTATCCCTTAGTTGCCGTTCCCAACCCCCAAACCTGAAGTCCTTTTTACCTGTATTTTTCCTCATGAGACGGTAGAGTATCGAAATACCCCCTTTCGAGATGGGCAGAGCTAGCATCACATCAAAATCTGTCCTCTTCCCCTCTCTGAGATGTGAAGTGAGGAAGCCCCCTACCTGAGCACATTGGAAAAATTGGTGCCCCGTTAAATTATAGTTGGACACAACCTCTTCCCTAGTGAGTCACCTGTGCTCCTGCAGATTCATTAAATTAATTAATGGACCATGGTAAGTGAAATGCCTTCCGGATCAGCTTCCAGGCTGCTAAGGTGTCTTTGTATGTCACTGCCTTTTTCATTTGGATGGGTACTTTCCCTAGAGGTACATGGTGTAGCGTGGGCAAATCCCAGGTGACAGTACTCTAATTCAGCCGTTAAATCAGAGTGGTGACTAGTCTTATTCATCCAGTTCTTTATGTGCCAGAAAATGCAAGCCAAGTTATATCCCCTAACATCAGGTATGTTTAGACCCTCCTTTCGGTTAGCATTAGCTTTTGCAGGCTGATAAGTGGACCGTGTCCAAAAGGTGGAAAATGTATAAAAAGTAAAAGTATCACCACATCCGTATTAATCTGTACAATAAATCTAACTCAATATTGAACCCACTCGGTGAATGTGGTAAAAAAAAATAAACATGAAAAACTTCCCGTAATATACAATTTTTCATCAAACACCATCACAAAAAATGTTCTAAAAAGTGATCAAAAAGAGTTACGTTCCTTAATATGATACGACTGAAAAGAACAACTCTTTACGCAAAAAATGAGCCCTCTGACAACAGAAAAATACAGAAGTTATGGCCCTGAAAATTTGTCGATAGTAAAAAAAAATGTGATTTCCTCCAATATTGGTTTTGCTAAGTAAAATTGGGCAAAGATAAGAAAAACTATATAAATGAGGTATCACCATAATCGTAGTGAACCAGAGAATAAACATAAAATATTATTTTTAGGTTACGTTGTGAGCAGGGGGAAAAAAAAAAAAAGTAAAAATTGCTGATTTTGTTTGTGTCCCCCTTGAAATAGTTAATATAATCTCACAAATAAGCTTAAGAACCCCCAAAATAATTATCTATACATTGCATCTCATCCCGCAAATGATAAGCCCTCATATGTTCGCATTACCAAAAAAAAAAAAAAAAATAATTAAAAAAATTTTATAGCTTGTACAATGACAATGCAAATCTGCTGTGAATGGCGATGCTTCCATTCTATGCCTGGCCGTGCACCCATAATGGGGTATCAGTACACTCGGGAGAAATTGGGCATCAAATGTTGCTGAGCGTTTCATTTAATTTATTATGAAACCATCAGTTTTGGCCTAAATGAATTTATTTTCCCAAAAAATTCAAAAGTTTCTAAATCGCAGCTCCATATTGTTTTAAAACATGTGTAACACTTAAAGGGTTAATATGGTGCGCACAGCAATAACGTGGAGCGCCAAAGGGGGATTTGAATATACCGCTAAAAACACTTTTACCCGGAATACAGCGGTTTCTGCTACTAGTCAAGATATGGTCCGGCATCAGCTCACCCTGAGCTGTTGCAAGGTATTTGTGGGTTATAAGTCTAATTTTAAAAGTGGTAGGTTTCCTTTAAAGTGGTGTAGTAAACCTATATGGAAGGGTATAGAAGCTGTTAATAGGATTCTGTTTTTAATGTGTTGTGAGCAATTTAATATTACTACCATCAATGCTGCATTAACTAATGCATTTCATTACTCAGGGAGCCTGTGACCAATGCATTTCATACCCTCGGCTTATACTTATATATAATATATATAATATATTATATGTAAAGTCAATAAGTTTTCCCGTTTTGTTGTGGTAATTTTAGGTGCCTCTCCTTATATTTGGGTCGGCTTATACTCGTGTATATACAGTAGTTTGTTTGTTGAAATAATAGTGGACAGAGACAAAGGTTTGCTGGCCAGCAGGAGAGAAAGTACAAGCACACAGACAGACAAATAGTTCACTATTCATCCCTCAACAGGCCCCACACACACACTCACACTACTCAGACACAGTTCAGTGTCACTGAAGTATGCTCAATCTAAAATTTGATTTTACTACAGTACTTTGATTTTTTTTGTCCTCATCTCCAAGTGATCATTTTCATTTAACTTTTTTTTTTTTTATTCTCAACGCATTCCACAATGCAATGAAGGATTAAACATTTCATTCATTAAGCTGTAATCAAAGAAAATGACTGTGTACTTCAACATATCTTGAACCACATTACATTAGTCTCTCGTACTGCTCTGGTGTGATTTTGGTCCACTCTTCTTCCAGACTGTTTTGGGTTTCTTGGCCATAACTTTTGCACCAAGGATTTTCCAAACGCTTCCTATTGGGTTTAGGATGTGGATTCTGGGCGATTCAACAATTCAATTGTTTCAAGGAACGGCTTTACCCTAGTTGAAGAAGGTTCTGAAACACACTTGCATTCACCCTGGCATGTACAAAGTGCCCTGCTGCAGAAAACATTCCCCAAACCATAACACTTCCTCCACCAACTTTCACCGACTTCTTTACACACTTTGGATTTAGTCTTTCTCAAGTTTGTCTATGAACATAAGGCTTCCTATCAAATCAAATTAAATTGAACTTGCTTTCATCGCTAAAACAAACTGTAGACCACTTCTCTGCCCACACAAAGTGCCCCTCAACAAAGTCGAGTCTAGCCTTTTGAGAAGTTTGGCCAGTGCAGAGAGTGTTTTCAGTCCAAATGCTCTGTCCAAATTGCAGCCAGATCACAGGCTCCATAGACGTCTACTGGACTCATATCACAAGCTGTCGAACTTTACCTTGTTCAAGCCGGACAGCCACTGTGTATAATATATATTATGCCTTATTAAAGCTGCTCGGCTTTCAATGAAGAGTGGGAGGTGTGAGGAGCACTCGCCCATCTGCTACAGATGTGTGCTCGCCCGGAGCAGTAGAATATATTTGTGTGCATGAGGCCTTGAAGTGAGGAAAAACCCTTTTAACCCCAAAAAACACAGACCCTGCCCCCTCATTCATCCTGGAATTGTTCCAGCTAACAGTCACTCCTTATTGCAGAATTTAGAGCAAGACATAGGGGGAAAAAAAGCTCCTTCATTGCAATAAACTATTTTACTCCAAAGCGAATCTACTTTTCATGATGTTTTCTAGACAGTCAGCACTTTTGTCAACATTTTCATTATAGAATGTAAGCTGTTTCGAGAAGGGCCCTCACTCCTATTGCTCAATATGAATGTTTGTACTCAATAATGTAATATTCTCTTTGTAAATGTCCTTTAAGTTTTGTAAAGCGCTAAGGAATTTTAATGGCGCTATAAAAGTAAAGATTATCCAGAAAATCCAGAAGTTTTAAAGGGCAAAAGAGGCACAAATACTTACTGGACAACAGAACGTTGGCTTCTTTTTCTTTGCATTTGGGATTACAGCCTATAGGGAAGATGAACAAAATGTTATAAAAACCATTAAAAATTGACATGCCCAGATCACAAGTAATTTTCCAGTGAGTCAAGAATAAATAAAACCAAATAGAAGTCCTTTAGAAACATTTAGTGTCTAATTTAGTGTCTAATTTCTTGGAAATGTCTAATTGATAGTGTCCCCACTTCTCACATAGGCCTTAAACAGTTTTGAATATAAAATAGTCCACACTCCACATGATAGGAAATAAGTGTTCCATTGCAGGGAGGTTTGAGAGGTGAAACCCTCCAAAACTGCCAGAATGAAGGACCACAAGTCGCCTTAGATCACCTATACAAGCAGAGACTGAGGTTCCATAGAAATCAATGGCATACAATTAAAAAAAATAGATATGAAGCCCAAAAATTTCTATGAAACTTCCAGCAAAGCTTAAAGATGCTACAAATCCCAAAAATCCTTAGTAGTACATGGCAGATAATGGTACGTGCAATGGTACGTGAAATCTGAGTTCTCAGATTTCAGACCCTACAATAAGACATTTATCTCCATTCCTAAGGATATGGAATAAATACCTAAATAGAGTTCGGCGAATATATCAAAATTCCATTCGACCCGGTTTGGCAAATTTTCAGAGAAAATTCGATCGGAATCTAATCACGGCATGTGATGCAACAGTACATCAAATGCTGGGTGCGGGTGCTGGTAAGTCTTTGCTGCATATTGTAGTAAAGACTTCCTGGTTACATCCATCGGGGAGCGCCGACCCGTCGCTATGACAGCCTCGGATCTTCGGAAGACCCGAGGCTGCCTCGGTTTAACCCTCGGAAATCCCCATATACTGCCATACTGCAGTATATGATAGGATCAATCAGACAATTTAGGGTTAAAGTAGAAAAAATAGTAAAAATAAAAAAAGTAAAAAAAAAAAATTCTAATTAAAAAACCTAAAAATTCAAATCACCCCCCTTCCCCTGGAACGGATATAAAAATAACCAGTAAAAATCATAAACACATTGGGGGACATTTACTATGGCGTTTCCGTCAGTTTTGTGGCGCTCTCACCACATGTTCTGCTCTCAGACCTATTTATTAGCTGGCGGCGCCAGAAAAGATTACTTTTTCCGTCTGCTCCGACTCTTCTCCGAAAAGGGGCGTGGCTTTGGAGGAGTGGAAACTCAGACACAATTAATATGTGTCGCAGCCCTTTTTGGGCGCTGTAAACTGGCGGAAAGTAGACCAAAAGAAAACTGGTCTAGCAGGGACTGTTGGACACATTTCTGGTGCTCGGGACAGATTTTGGTCCCAGGGACAGAAAATGGTCTCGGCGCCAGAAATGTATCTGCACAGCTCTACAATATTAAATGTGTATCTTCTTTCCAAGAGCAGGTCGGTAACAAAGCCAATGCAGACACCGACACTAAGTAAATGTCCCCCATTCGGTATTGCCGCGTCTGAAAATGCCAGATCAAAATATAATAAAGTTTTTTCACTGCATTTAACCCCTTAATGGCAAATAAAAAGTGATCAAAAGGTTTTACAGTCTTTAAAAGAATAGCAATGAAAACATCATCAAAAGCTACAAAAAATGACAACACCCACAGCTCTGTACACCAAAGTATAAAAAAGTTATTAGCGCCAGAAGATGGCAAAATAATTTTTTTTTTCTACAGGATATTTTCATTTTTGTAAATGTATGAAAACATTATAAAACCTGTACAAATTTGGTATCCCCCACCGCCATACAGTGGGGGACCCCGCCGCCATACAGTGGGGGACCCCACCAGGAGCGGACTGGGAGTTTAAAGTGGCCCTGGGAAAAAAAAAACTGTAAAAGTGGTCACGTTCTGTGTGCGAAGTCAAAAAGTAGGCGTGGCCATGCAATCTGGGTGGAGTCACTAAATTCCACACAAACTGTGGTCTCAATCACTATGTAAAGCGCAGAGAAAGAGACTCATTCTACCTCCCATATGCAGGAATAAAGTTTTTTTTTTTTTTTAAAGAACACAATACCTTCTCCGATAAACAAGAAAATAACTCCTTTATTACTGCCCCCTATGTACAAGCATATAACTCCTTTTCAGAAACAAATTTTCTGGATATCATCCTAAAATTACACCACACAAACACATGGTCTACAGACAGGCAATACGATACAACTGAATATGCTCTACCTAAATAGATGGGGACAAACACCCTGGAATCTTCCAAAAGACATTATTGTATCAGGGTTTTCATCCCAGATGAAAAGTACAAATTGCCAGAGCCACTAGGAAAACTAGAAAACCGTAGACAACTCTTCTTTCCCTGCAACCGGAAAAGGTGTAAAACATGTCCAAACACAGGGTCTACTGAAAGCAACAAAGATTCCAAATTACATTGTTGGGGCTCACAAGTGCAGCAGGTGGATACTGAGATATAACTTACAGCTGATGCCCTGCTATAACACCAGCGTCCAGAGAGAAATTTGGCCAACATCAAACAAGTGTTTAATTAGCAGTTCAATTGTCAGACAGATTAATTAAATAATCACAGAGACAACACTTGCTGTATCTAAGGAGATCTGAAAGATCCCAAATATTTTTATTGCTATACCTTTTGATACTGGGAGTTTCTGATGGTAAGTAGGTGTTACCGAGATGTACAATACATAAATTTAGATATAGCAGAACAGATATAAACTATAGTCCTATAGTTAGTATTGATCACTGCTGATGCTTTCTGAAGGAGCCCATAGTTTCTATTGCAATTCTGGGGTCCGATCAAGGATATCCGATGTCACATCCTGCCAGAATGGATTTGAAACTTAGTACGCTTGGCAAGCAAAAACCCAGAAAAATTATGATGCGCCCGTTTGTTGCAGGAATATATCCTCACCAGAAAAATATTATTTGGGAGACATTTATCATACATTGCCCTCCGGATACATGAAGAAGCTAAGGCCTGCTGATGTATCCGGCGGGTCGGCCGTGCAGCATATATTCCTATGCCAGGACCTACGTATAAATTTGTTAGTTTTCAAACTTTAACTAGCTAAAGTTCTCTGGCTGCAGCAAGCCCAGCCCCCTACACGCCCCTCCACACTCTTGGAGTTGAGCTGGCATAAAGAGGATAATAATTCCATTGCATGGTAGTTCACAGGGCATGGAGATTATTTCAGGGCTTCTACGCCAAATTTCTGGCGTAGAAGCCCTGATAAATGTTGTGAGCTTTACCAGAGTCAGAGAAATACTTTTTCTTTTTAAGAAAGACTAGTAGGATTGCAATCCATTAATGTGTGGGATTATGATGATGCCACACATGGCGTTTTGAACCCCTTTTTTAAGCAGTCCATTACAAAACGCATGAGTTTTTTGAAAACGCATGCCTTTTTTTAACTCATGCGTTTAACGGACTGCTCAAAAATTGACCAAAAACGGGTTAAAAACGTTATGTGTGGCATCGCCCATACATGGCTAGAATGGTTTCTTCTGGTAAGGGACCAACTGCTTAACTTATTCTATAGGTCTGTAGCTTGGTTCAGTCCTTCACCAAAAAGATTAAGAACACCCTCTATCCATCCAGCAATAAATTCAGTGAGGGTACCTTTTTAATCATCCTTAAAGGGGTATTCCAGGAATCAGCATAATTCATATACAAATGGGTCATTAAAATATAAGTTTATATGTAACTAGTTATTTAAAATTTTGCTCCCCTTAGCAGAAAATGCTGATGACATAGACCAGGGGTGGCGAACCTATGGCACGGGTGCCAGAGGCGGCACTCTGAGCCCTCTCTTTGGGCACCCAGTCCATCACCCCAGCATGAAGTTCACCAGATACAACTCAAATAATCTTCCTACAATGATAGATGAATTTGACCTCCTCCTTTTAACTGGGTTGGTGTCCTTGGGAGGGTGAAGGATTGAAAGTTGTCAATGAACAAGGAGAAATAAATTACTGCTTAAATTGCTGTGTTGGCACTCTGCAATAAATAAGTGGCTTTTGGTTGAAGTTTGGGCACTCAGGCTCTAAAAGGTTCGCCATCACTGACATAGACTGTAATGAAGAATTAAAATGCTACTGGCCCTTTAAAATCAGTCCGTTAATTTCCTCTGCGTTGCATTGCAGAGCAGACACAGGACAGAAGATGGCCGCTGGTCACATGTCCACATCACGTGTCCTGCACCTGCCTGGGCAGGTCATGTGATCACCACTAAGTTTGGCTGTAGTTGGTTGGTTGCAGTGCATCCAGTATGGCCAGTGTTTTGGTGATGGTAGTTACACATCATTGCTATAGTAACAGAGCAAGAAAACCTGTTACATCATCACTGGGAGCAGAGTATAAGAGGTAGAAGGAGTTACTGAGCACTAAAGGATCTTGGGACTTGTTTCCAGAGGTGGCCATCTTGGTGATAACTTTAGAGAGGCCATAAAATTTTGTAAATCATAAAATCAAACTATTTAAGATCCATTTTGTGACTAATGGACATTAAGTTTTGTTACATTCATTTATTTATAGCATTATGGGTTTTCGTATCAGACGTTCACATTCCCGGAATACCCCTTTAACTAAATAAAATTTTCAGGGACAAATCATTAGGAAATCGAACACCTGATAAACTTTAGAACAAAAACATCTATATGCATGCTCCTCCTCCACAAATAATATATACCCTGGAAGACTCCAAAAGATATTTTTAAATACCTTTCCACAAACCGCTGTAATAGTAAGTCGGCTGGAGGCAAGGGAAGTATGGACAGGACTGAGCCCTCTCTCTACAGCTGTGGGTACACGAACGATCAGTGCTGGCAACATTCATGTGTGGTAACCTGTTAAATGCCAGCAGTGTGTGGAGGCCACCATTTTGGATAAGATGGTCACTCCCTGTGATGTCATCAGGAAGCGACAATTTGTGTCAAAGACCGCCAACAGTCTACATAAGACTCCAGCACCGGTCATTACAGATCAATAAGTTAATCTACTATATAGCCAATACTGTAGTATTGCAGTATATGGTAGATGCAATTACACCCCCTTAGTTTAAAATCATCCCCATTTCCCTAGAACTGATAAATGTTAAAAAAAACAAATTATACATATCTTAGGTATATCCACTCATGACCTGCCAAAATATAAAAACTGTTAATCCTAGAGTGAAACCCACTAATGGAAAAACTTATTGGTGTCGGAATATGGTGAAACAGAGATTTTCTTTTGCATTCTTTTGCTAACCCCGTAATTGTACTGGCCCATAGAATAAAGGAGAGGTGTGACTATAAGAGCACAATGAAACCTATAAAAAAAAAATTTAAAAAGTGCACCTGAAAATGCATGTTGTCATCAATTTCAATGAATTTAGAGATCTCCACACCCATACCAACCCATGATAAAAATCCATAACTGTATTTATTCCTCACGAGAACAAACATAAAACAAAAAAACTTGCCAAATTGCCATTTTTAACCGCTTATGGCTCCTTGTACAATATATCGGACACAGAGCGCTGGGCTTTAACACTCAGTGTTTTATATATCGAACAAGGAGCTGATGCCAAATCGCCTCGAGATCGGAGCTGAGCAAGCATCATAAATCAATAACTAACAGCTGACAACCCAGTGTAAACCTGTAAAACGTCATGGTTGGTCAGTGTGACTGCGGCATTTAAACTTCCTAGCAGGGGTTTCTCCCCCATGATCGCCCCCCTCCCCTTTGCAACATCTACAATGGCATCCCTGAGGTCCGATCATTCTGTGACGGGATCTTAAAGGCAGGGTTAGCCTCTGCATGTGCATAGGCTGACTGAGCTAATACCATTAAATACATCAGTATAGCAGGGCATTAGCATGGACAAGCAATCACATGATTGCTTGTTTATGTCTTATTGTGGAAGATTTTTTTTTTAAACTATTCAATAAAGTATACATTAAATTAATTTTAAAAAGCCCCAAATCCACATTAACACATAAAATGACATATTGGCAGCTAGGGAGAAGAACAAACTGATTAGGTCCTCTTGACACAGTGCAGGTGGTAGCTGAGAGGAGGACACTGTGTAAGGTGAAATCTAATCCCATGCATGAGACTGATGGCATTGGGGAGCACCTTCACCCAAAGTGTGAGCAGTATTGGAAGTCATTCCTCCCACTGCAATCAGGCTGTTCAACAAACAAGGCCCAAACAGAAGTAACCTGTGCTCAGCACCAAACCAGTCCCTGCAGGTCCCATCCACAGACTGATGCCAAACTGCCGGTCATTGCTGTTTTTTTTGTCTTTTTATCCCTTTTTTCTTTTTGTTCATTTATCCCTAATATTATTGTTCTGACATGGTTTGTACTATACTCTCACTGCTTCTGTAATGCTGTGAATTTCACCACTGTGGGTTTTATAAAGGATTATCTTATGTGAAAAAGGTCAAAATCATTACATAATCCCCACATATATTATCACCGTGTCCGTAACAACCCCTAAAATAAAAATAAATTATTGAACCACGCGATGAACGCTGAAAGAAAAAAAAAATTCCAAACCTGCCAAAAATTATTATTTTTACCCATTTCATGACACAAAAAATTCAATAAATAGTGATAAAAAAGCATATCTACTACAAAATGGTACTGGTGCAAAGTACTAAATGTCCCGCTAAAACAAGCCATCAATTGTGCTTTATGGAGACTATGAATAGTAGTCTGTATAGATGACCAGAATGAACTTTGTTCAGTTACTCATAATTGCAGAACTTATTGATTATTTCATTAAAAGGCAGGTACAAGCTACCATTTAATAATCATAAGGGAAATTTCACATATTAATATGACTTCATTATTGTTACCGTACCTTGTAATCAAATAATACCTTGTAAGCAATATGTTGTTTCATGTCAATGTGACCTGCTAATTATTAAATGTAGCTAAGGTGAAACTGACCGATGACTATGAAATTATCTAATTCTTCTATGACCCTGTCCATAGATTGTAAGGCCACTTAACAAGTAGCCGCCCTTCTTTTGGGTTTATAAGATGCCGTATGTTTAATAAAGTTTGAGCTTTTCATGAGGAGAACAACCCTGTATCTCTGATTATCGCAATTATCCTGTATTTGGCTCCTCTCCAACATACTAAGCAGTTCGCCTCAAGGACGAAACTAACACCAAAAATATAAAAATGTTATGCCACTTGGAAGACAGCGATGCAAAAACAATAGATGTTTTTCCCCATATTAGGTTTTATTTTGAGAAGTTTAGAAAAAAGAACTAAGTATGGTATTCCAGTAATTGTATTGACCCATAGAATAAAAATAAGATGTTTATTAGGCTGTATGGTGAATACCAAAAAAAAAAATAAGTAAAAAACTATTACATAATTGATGTTGTCACTGGAAAATACATCTCATCAAAACGCAAAACGTAACACCTAACACAGGATGAAGAGGACTGCAAGACGGAAATCAAGGTTTACAATACAGGTTAGGGCAACTACAGCCGTCATGGTGGACTTATGGAAACAGATATAAATTAGACTGGAGATTCTATTTTCCATTGTGTCTCCCATAACGACACCTGGAGACTTAGCAGATAAAATTGAAGGTAGTGCTTTATAAAGGTTGAGGCGCTAGTCCATATGACAGCCTTCAAGATTTGAGTAATTGATGCTCCTCTCTTCTCCGCCCATAAGGTGGTCATGGCTCTTGTGGAGTAGGCTATAAATTTTTTAGATGGTTCAAGATCTTGGTTTTCATATCCCTGATCCAACTGGCAATGGTGGAAGTGAAAGTTTTCTTCCCTTTGTTTTTTCCTACAAACTGTACAAAACAAGCTTGTGCCTTTCCGGAAAAACTGTCTTTTTATCTCTTCAGGCATTTATTGTGTCATAAGGGTTCTTTTCGTTAGCTGGACTGTGACAAAAAGAAGGCAGCATGATCTCCTGGTTGCAATGAAAAATCAGAAGATACCTTGGGTAAAAATGTGGAACCTAACTGAAGGGTTATTTTGTCTTCCAATATCAAAAAAAGTGTTCCCTGGAAGGGCTTGAATCTTTGCTACTCTCCCAATATGGCCAGCAGAAAAGACATTTTGAGTGCAAGATCTTTAAGACAACTTTCTGAAAAAGGCTAGTCTAGGACTAAAGGATAAGTTACGACAGATCTAGGGGGTAAGACGGAGGTCTTGATATTCCTTTCACAAATCTCCTAAGACATCTGTGTTCGGCCAGAGACTTATCAAAACATGAACCAGGGATTAGATCTGGACCTTTAACATACTAGGTTTTAGACCTTTAGAGTACCATTCTTGTAGGAAATCTAACTTTAACAATATTTGGATTTTTTGGTTCTGGTAAGACATTTATACACCAAAACATAAAAAATTTTTTCCATATCACGAAGTATTAGTAGTCATAGGTTACTGAAGCAGCCAAAGTGTGGATGATTTTATCTGACAATCCTCCAACTAGGAGGTGCTCCCTTTCAGGAACCAGGCAGACATACTAAGGAATTCTGGATCCCAATGAAGAAGCTGTCGCTGATGTACAGTCATGGCCATAAGTTTTGAGAATGACACAAATATATTTTCACATGATCTGTTGCCCTCTGGTTCTTGTGTGTTTGTCAGATGTTTTTATCACATAAAGAAAGTGCAATCATATTATGAGTAACAAAAGCTTTTATTGACAGAATAAGTTAATGCAGCAAGTCAATATTTGCAGTGTTGACCCTTCTTCTTCAGGGCCTCTGCAATTCTCCCTGGCGTGCTCTCAATCAACTTCTGGACCAAATCCTGACTTAAAGCAGTCCATTCTTGCACAATCAATGCTTGCATTTTGTCACAATTTTTTGGTTTTTGTTTGTCCACCCATCTCTTGATGATTTACTAAAAGCTCTCAATAGGATTAAGATCTGGGGAGTTTCCAGGCCATGGACCCAAAATCTCTATGTTTTGTTCCTTGAGCCATTTAGTTATCACATTTGCTTTATGGCAAAGTGCTCCATCATGCTGGAAAAGGCATTGTTGATCACCAAACTGCTCTTGGACGGTTGGGAGAAGTTGTTCTTGGAGGACATTCCGGTACCATTCTTTATTCATGGACTGTGAGAGACTATTCTCTTGGCTGAGAAGCAAACCACACATGAACCCACACATGAATAGTTGCAGGATGCTTTACAGTTGGCATGAGACAAGACTTGTGGTATCGCTCACCTGGTCTTCTCAAACAAGCCTTTTTCCAGATGTTCCAAACAATCGGAAAGGGGATTCATCAGAGAAAATGACTTTACCTCAGTCCTCAGCAGTACACTCCCTGTACCTGTTGCAGAATATCAATCTGTCCCTAATGTTTTTTCTGGAGAGAAGTGGCTTCTTTGCTGCCCTCCTTGACACCAGGCCTTACTCCAAGAGTCTCCTCCTCACGGTGCTTGCAGATGCACTCACACCTGCCTGCCGCCATTCCTGAACAAGCTCTGCATTACTGGTAGCCCGATCCCAAAGCTGAAATACTTTTAAGAGACGGTCCTGTCGCTTGCTGGTCCTTCTTGGGTGCCTTGGAGCCTTTTTGGCAACAATGGAACCTCTCTCCTTGAATTCCTTGATGATGCGATAGATTGTTGATTGAGGTGCAATCTCTCTAGCTGCGATACTCTTCCCTGTTAGGCCAGTTTTGTGCAATGCAATGATGACTGCACGTGTTTCTTTAGAAATAACCATGGTTAACAGAAGAGAAACAATGAACAGAGGCCGGAAGAAGCGCATTGTTTGTGCAAAATGGCCGTTGCCTCCTGTGGGCGTCCAACCTTCACCCCCTCTCCCCTGTCTACCACTCCTGTAAGTAAATGCATATATCACAATAAAGAAGAAAACTTTAATGAAGACGGGTGAGTGCCGTCCATTTTCTTGTTTGTGGTGGATTGTTGAAGGAACTATGTATTCTTAGGACTCAGCACCACCTGAAAAACTGAGCACACCTTACTAAAAAATGTGGATCTCAAAAACCAAATAGTTGGACTGACTATAGGTGATAAACAGATACAGCCTTCGTTTTGAGGTGCATGACAGATTGATCTCCACCTGTCCCTCATCAACACCCACAACTGTGTTAATGGAGCAATCACTTAAACGATGTTAGCTGCTCCTTTTAAGGCAGGCCTGCAATGAAGTTGAAATGTGTTTTATGGGAAAAAGATCATTTTCTAGGCAAACATTGACTTTGCAATTAATTGCTGTTAAGCTGATCACTCTTTATAACATTCTGGAGTAAATGCAAATTATACCATTATAAAACCTGATGCAGTAGACTTTGTATAAATTAACATTTGTATCATTCTCAAAACTTTTGGTCATGACTGTAGGAGGTCCTCCCTGATATTATAGGAGGGGGCCTGAAACAGCAAGTTTTCATAGAAGAGGGAACCAAGCTTTTTTGGGACAGGTATTAACAATCAGAATTACTTGGGCTTTGCTGGATCTTCTAAAGCACCCTGGGTATTAATGGCAAGGATGGGAAGACATATGCAAGCAGACTCCCATCCCAAGGTTGACTCAGGGCATGTAGACCTGTTGGGCTGTCTCTGTGAGAAATAGAATAGAATTTTTATGTCTGTGCATTCTTTCTTTAGAAAAAGAGGTTGACTGAGGGGTAACCCCATTTCTGAGATAGAGAAATATGCCTTGTTTGTTTAGAGGGACAAACACGCTGGAATCTCCAAAAGACATTATGTATCAGGGTTTCATCCCAGTGAAAGTACAAATTGCCAGAGCACTAGGAAAACTAGAAAACCGTAGACAACTTTCTTTCCCTGCAACCGGAAAGTGTGTAAAAACAGTTCCAAACACAGGGTCTACTGAAACAACAAGATTCCAAATTCATTGTTTGGGGCTCCAATGCAGCAGTGGGATACTGAGATATAACTACAGCTGATGCCCTGCTATAACACCAGCGTCAGAGAGAAATGTGGCAACATCAACAAGTGTGTAATTAGCAGTTTCAATTGTCAGACAGTTAAATTAATAATCACAGAGACAACACTTGCTGTATCTAAGGAATCTGAAAGATCCCAAATATTTTATTGCTATACCTTTTGATACTGGGATCTGATGGTAAGTGGTGTACCGAGATGTACAATACATAAATTTAGATATAGCAGAACAGAGATATAAACTATAGTCCTATAGTTAGTATTGATCACTGCTGATGCTTTCTGAAGGAGCCCATATTTCTATTGCCATTCTGGGGTCCGATCAAGGATATCCGATGTCACATCCTGCCAGAATGGATTTTGAACACTTAGTACGCTTGGCAGCAAAAACCCAGAAAAATATGATGCGCCCGTTTGTTGCAGGATAATCATACCTCAGAAAAAATATTATGTGGGAGATTTATCATACATTGCCCTTCCGGATACATAAGAAGCTAAGGCCAGCTGATGTATCCGGCGGGTCGGCCGTGCAGCTAGATTATTCCTAGCCAGGACCTACGTATAAATTTGTTAGTTTCAAACTTTAACTAGCTAAAGTCTCTGGCTGCAGCAAGCCCAGCCCCCTACACGCCCCTCACACTCTTGGAGTTGAGCTGGCATAAAGAGATAATAATTCCATTGCATGGTAGTTCACAGGGCATTGAGATTATTTCAGGCTTTTACGCAAAAATTTCTGGCGTAGAAGCCCTGATAAATGTTGTGAGCTTTACCAGAGTCAGTAAATACTTTTTCTTTTTAGAAAGACAGTAGGTGCAATCCATTAATGTGTGGGATTATGTGATGCACAATGGCGTTTTGAACCCCTTTTTTTAAGCAGTCCATTACAAACGCATGAGTTTTTTGAAAACGCATGCCTTTTTTAACTCATGCGTTAAGGATGCTCAAAAATTGACCAAAACGGGTTAAAAACGTTATGTGTGGCATCGCCCATACATGCTAGAATGGTTTCTTCTGGTAAGGGACCAACTGCTTACTTATTCTATAGGTCTTAGCTTGGTTCAGTCCTTCACCAAAAAGATTAGAACACCCTCTATCCATCCAGCAATAATTCAGTGAGGGTACTTTTTAATCATCCTTAAAGGGGGTATCCAGGAATCAGCATAATTCATATACAAATGGGTCATAAAATATAAGTTATATGTAACTAGTTATTTAAATTTTGCTCCCCTTAGCAGAAAATGCTGGATGACATAGACCAGGGGTGGCGAACCTATGGCACGGGTGCCAGAGGCGGCACTCTGAGCCCTCTCTTTGGGCACCCAGTCCATCACCCCAGCATGAAGTTCACCAGACAAACTCAAATAATATTCCTACAATGATGATGAATTTGACCTCCTCCTTTTAACTGGGTTGGTGTCTTGGGAGGGTGAGATTGAAAGTTGTCAATGACACAAGGAGAAAATAAATACTGCTTAAAATTGCTGTGTGGCACTCGCAAAATAAGTGGCTTTGGTTGAAGTTTGGCACTCAGGCTCTAAAAGGTTCGCATCAATGACATAGCTGTAATGAAGAATTAAAATGCTACTGGCCTTTAAAATCAGTCCGTTAATTTCTCTGCGTTGCTGCAGAGCAGACACAGGACAGAAGATGGCCGCTGGTCACATGTCCACATACGTGTCCTGCACCTGCCTGGGCAGGTATGTGATCACCACTAAGTTTGGCTGTAGTTGGTTGGTTGCAGTGCATCCAGTATGGCCAGTGTTTGGTGATGGTAGTGTACAATCATTGCTATAGTAACAGAGCAGAAAACCTGTTACATCATTCACTGGAGCAGAGTATAAGAGGTAGAAGGAGTTACTGAGCACTAAAGGGTTGGGACTTGTTCCAGAGGTGGCCATCTGGTGTAACTTTAGAGAGGCCATAAAATTTTGGAAATCATAAAATAAACTATTTAAGATCCATTTTGTGACTAGGACATAGTTTTGGTACATTCATTTATTTATAGCATTATGGGTTTTTTCGTATCAGACGTTCACATTCCCGGAATACCCCTTTAACTAAATAAAATTTTCAGGGACAAATCCTTAGGAAAGCGAAACACTTGAAAATTTAGAACAAAAACACTATATGCATGCTCATCTCCACAAATATATACCCTGGAAGACTCCAAAAGAGATTTTTAAATACCTTTCCACAAACCGCTGTAATAGTAAAGTCGGCTGGAGGCCAAGGGAAGTATGGACAGGACTGAGCCCCTCTCTCTACAGCTGTGGGTCCAGCAACGATCAGTGCTGGCAACATTCATGTGTGGTAACCTGAAATGCCAGCCGTGTGTGGGAGGCCACCATTTTGGATAAGATGGTCATCCCCTGTGATGTCATCAGGAAGCGACAATTATGTCAAAACCGCCAACAGTCTACATAAGACTCCAGCACCGGTCATACAGATCAATAAGTTAATCTACTATATAGCCAATACTGTAGTATTGCAGTATATGTAGAGCCAATACACCCCTTAGTTTTAAAAATCATCCCATTTCCCTAGAATGATAAATGTAAAAAAAAACAAATTATACATATCTTAGGTATATCCACTCATGACCATGCCAAAATATAAAAACTGTTAATCCTAGAGTGAAACCCACTAATGGAAAAACTTATTGGTGTCGGATATGGTGATGAAACAGGATTTTCTTTTGCATTCTTTTGCTAACCCCGTATTGTACTGGCCCATAGAATAAGGAGAGTGTGACTATAAGAGCACAATGAAACCTATAAAAAAAAAATTTAAAACAAAGTGCACCTGAAAATGCATGTTGTCATCAATTTCAATGAATTAGAGACTCCCACACCCATACCAACCCATGATTAAAAATCCATAACTGTATTTATTCCTCACGAGAACAACAATAAAAACAAAAAAAAACTTGCCAAATTGCCATTTTTAACCGCTTATGGCTCCTTGTACAATATATCGGACACAGAGCGCTGGCTTTAACACTCAGGTTTTATATATCGAACAAGGAGCTGATGCCAAATCGCCTCGAGATCGGAGCTGAGCAAGCATCATAAATCAGTAACTAACAGCTGACAACCCAGTGTAAACCTGTAAACGTCATGGTGGTCAGTGTGATGCGGCATTTAAAACTTCCTAGCAGGGGTTTCTCCCCATGACCGCCCCCTCCCCTTGCAACCCTACAATGGCCTCCCTTAGGTCCGATCATTCTGTGACGGGATCTTAAAGGCAGGGTTGCCTTGCATGGGCATAGGCTGACTGAGCTAATACCTTAAATACTCAGTATAGCAGGGCTTAGCATGGACAAGCAATCACATGATTGCTTGTTATGTCTTATTGTGGAAGATTTTTTTTTAAACTATTCAATAAAGTATACATTAAATTAATTAAAAAAGCCCCAAACACATTAACACATAAAATGACATATGGCAGCTAGGAGAAGAACAAACTGATTAGGTCCTTGGACACAGTGCAGGTGGTAGCTGAGAGGAGGACACTGTGTAAGGTGAAATCTAATCCCATGCATGAGACTGATGGCATTGGGGAGCACCTTCACCAAAGTGTGAGCAGTATTGGAAGTATTCCTCCACTGCAATCAGGCTGTTCAACAAAACAAGGCCCAAAACAGAAGTAACCTGTGCGCAGCACCAAACCAGTCCTGCAGGTCCCATCCACAGAATGATGCAAAACGCCGGTCATTGCGTGTTTTTTTGTCTTTTATCCCTTTTTTTCTTTGTTCATTTATCCCTAAATTATTGTTCTGACAGGTTTGTACTATACTTCATGCTTCTGTAATGCTGTGAATTTCACCACTGTGGGTTTAAAGGTATTTATTGTGAAAAAGGTCAAAATCATTACATAATCCCCACATATATTATCACCGTGTCCGTACAACCCCTAAAATAAAAATAATTATTGAACCACGCGATGAACGCTTAAATGAAAGAAAAAAAAAATTCCAAACCTGCAAAAATTATTATTTTTACCCATTTCATGACACAAAAATTCAATAAATAGTGAAAAAAGCATATCTACTACAAAAATGGTACTGGTGCAAAGTACTAAATGTCCCGCTCTTAAAACACGCCATCAATTGTTGCTTTATGGAGACTATGAATAGTAGTTATAGATGACCAGAATGAACTTTGTTCAGTTACTCATAATTGCAGAACTTATTGATTATTTCATTAAAAGGCAGGTACAAGTACATTTAATAATCATAAGGGAATTTCACATATTAATATGACTTCATTATTGTTACCGTACCTTGTAATCAAATAATACCTTGTAAGCAATATGTTGTTCATGTAAATGTGACCTGCTAATTATTAAAGTAGCTAAGGTGAAACTGAACGATGACTATGAAATTATTCTAATTCTCTATGACCTGTCCTAGATGTAAGGCCCACTAACAAGTAGCCGCCCTTCTTTTGGGTTTATAAGATGCCGTATGTTAATAAAGTTTGAGCTTTTCATGAGGAGAACAACCCTGTATCTCTGATTATCGCCATTATCCTGTATTTGGCTCCTCTCCAACATACTAAGCAGTTCCCCTCAAGACGAAAAACTACACCAAAAATATAAAAATGTTATGCCACTTGGAAGACAGCGATGCAAAAAACAATAGATGTTTTTCCCCATATTAGGTTTTTTGAGAAGTTTAGAAAAAAGAACTAAGTATGGTTTCCAGTAATTGTATTGACCCATAGAATAAAAATAAGATGTTTATTAGGCTGTATGGTGAATACCAAAAAAAAAAAATAAGTAAAAAACTATTACATAATTGATGTTGTCACTGGAAATACATCTCATCAAAACGCCAAAACGTAAACCTAACACAGGATGAAGAGGACGGCAAGACGGAAATCAAGGTTTACAATACAGGTTAGGGCAACTACAGCCGTCATGGTGGGATTATGGAAACAGATATAAATTAGACTGGAGATTCTATTTTCCATTGTGTCTCCCATAACGACACCTGGCGAGACTTAGCAGATAAAATTGAAGGTAGTGCTTTATAAAGTTGAGGCGCTAGTCCATATGACAGCCTTCAAGATTTGAGTAATTGATGCTCCTCTACTCGCCCATAAGGTGGTCATGGCTCGT
Source organism: Engystomops pustulosus (assembly GCA_019512145.1). NCBI lineage: Eukaryota > Metazoa > Chordata > Amphibia > Anura > Leptodactylidae > Engystomops > Engystomops pustulosus. The sequence goes on from CM033645.1 coordinate 113,262,965, forward strand.
GTGGAGTAGGCTATAAATTTTTTAGATGGTTCAAGATGTTGGTTTTCAATCCCTGGATCCAACTGGCAATGGTGGAAGTGAAAGTTTTCTTCCTTGTTTTTCCCTACAAACTGTACAAAACAAGCTTGTGCCTTTCCGGAAAAACTGTCTTTTTACTCTTCAGGCATTATTGTGTCATAAGGGTTCTTTTGTTAGCTGGACTGTGACAAAAAGAAGGCAGCATGATCTCCGGTTGCAATGAAAAATCAGAAGATACCTTGGGTAAAAATGTGGAACCTAACTGAAGGGTTATTTTGTCTTCCAATATCAAAAAAAGTGTTCCCTGGAAGGGCTCTTGAATCTTTGCTACTCTCCCAATATGGCCAGCCGAAAAAGACATTTTGGGTGCAGATCTTAAGACAACTTTCTGAAAAAGGCTAGTCTAGGACTAAAGGATAGTTCCGACCGATCTAGGGGGTTAAGACGGGAGGTTCTTGATATTCCCTTCACAAATCTCCTAAGACATCTGTGTTCGGCCAGAGACTTAACAAAACAGAAACCAGGGATTAGATCTGGACCTTTAACATACTAGGTTTAGACCTTTAGAGTACCATTCTGTAGGAAATCTAACTTAACAATATTTGGATTTTTGGTTTGGTAAGACATTTATACACCAAAAAATAAAAATTTTTTTTCCATATCAAGAAGTATTAGTAGTCATAGGTTACTGGAAGCAGCCAAAGTGTGGATGATTTTATCTGACAATCCTCCAACTAGGAGGTGCTCCCTTTCAGGAAACCAGGCAGACATACTAAGGAATTCTGGATCCCAATGAAGAAGCTGTCGCTGATGTACAGTCATGGCCATAAGTTTTGAGAATGACACAAATATATTTCACAGATCTGTTGCCCTCTGGTTCTTGTGTTGTTGTCGAGTTTTTTTCACAAAAGAAAGTGCAATCATATATGAGTAACAAAGTTTTATTGACAGAATAAGTTAATGCAGCAAGTCAATATTTGCAGGTTTGACCCTTCTCTTCAGGGCCCTGCAATTCTCCCTGGCGTGCTCTCAATCAACTTCTGGACCAAATCCTGACTTAAAGCAGTCCATTCTTGCACAATCAATGCTTGCATTTTGTCACAATTTTTTGGTTTTTGTTGTCCCCCATCGTCTTGATGATTTACTAAAAGCTCTCAATAGGATTAAGATCTGGGGAGTTTCCAGGCAGGACCCAAAATCTCATGTTTGTTCCTTGAGCCATTTAGTATCACATTTGCTTTATGGCAAGGTGCTCCATCATGCTGGAAAAGGCATTGTGACACCAAACTGCTCTTGGACGGTTGGGAGAAGTTGTTTTTGGAGGACTTCCGGTACCATTCTTTATTCATGGATGTGAGGGACTATTTCTTGGGAAGAAGCAAACCACACATGAACCCACACATGAATAGTTGCAGGATGCTTTACAGTTGGCATGAGACAAGACTTGTGGTATCGTACACCTGGTCTTCCAAACAAGCCTTTTTCCAGATGTTCCAAACAATCGGAAAGGGGATTCATCGAGAGAAAATGACTTTACCTCAGTCCTCAGCAGTACACTCCCTGTACCTGTTGCAGAAATCAATCTTGCCCTAATGTTTTTCTGGAGAGAAGTGGCTTCTTGCTGCCCTCCTTGACACCAGGCCTTACTCCAAGGTCTCCTCCTCACGGTGCTTGCAGATGCACTCACACCTGCCTGCCGCATTCCTGAACAAGCTCTGCATTACTGGTAGCCCGATCCAAAGCTGAAATACTTTAAGGACGGTCCCTGTCGCTTGCTGGTCCTTCTTGGGTGCCTTGGAGCCTTTTTGGCAAAAATGGAACCTCTCTCCTTGAATTCCTTGATGATGCGATAGATTGTTGATTGAGGTGCATCTCTCTCAGCTGCGATACTCTTCCCTGTTAGGCCAGTTTTGTGCAAGGCAATGATGACTGCACGTGTTTCTTTAGAAATAACCATGGTTACAGAAAGAGAGAAACAATGAACAGAGGCCGGAGAGAAGAAGCGCATGTTTGTGCAAAATGGCCGTTGCCTCCTGTGGGCGTCCAACCTTCACCCCTCTCCCCTGTCTACCCTCCTGTAAGAAATGCAAATCACAATAAGAAGAAAACTTTAATGAAGACGGGTGAGTGCCGTCCATTTCTTGTTGTGGTGGATGTTGAAGGAACTATGTATCTTAGACTCAGCACCACCGAAAAACTGAGCACACCTTACTAAAAAATGTGGATCTCAAGAATTAAAGTAGTTGGACTACTATAGGTGATAAACAGATCAGCCTTCTTTTGAGGTGCATGACAGAATGATCTCCACCTGTCCTCATCAACACCCACACTGTGTTAATGGAGCAATCACTTAAACGATGTTAGCTGCTCCTTTTTAAGGCAGGCCTGCAATGAAGTTGAAATGTGTTTTAATGGAAAAGATCATTTTCTAGGCAAACATTGACTTTGCAATAATTGCTGTTAAGCTGATCACCTTTATAACATTTGGATAAAGCAAATATACCATATAAAACCTGTGAAGTAGACTTTGTATAAACTTAACATTTGATCATTCCAAAACTTTTGGTCATGACTGTAGGAGGTCCTCCCTGATATTATAGGAGGGGCCTGAAACAGCAAGTTTTCATAGAAGAGGGAAACCAAGCTTTTTTGGGACAGGTATTAACAATCAGAATTACTGGGCTTGCGGATCTTCTAAAGCACCCTGGGTATTAATGGCAAGGATGGTGGAAGACATATGCAAGCAGACTCCCATCCCAAGGTTGACTCAGGGCATGTAGACCTGTTGGGCTGTCTCTGTGAGAAATAGAATAGAATTTTTATGTCTGTGCATTCTTTCTTTAGAAAAAGAGGTTGACTGAGGGGTAACCCCATTTCTGAGATAGAGAAATATGCCTTGTTTGTTTAGAGACCATTCATGTAGTTCAGTCCTTTGTTTGCTTAGGAAATCCACCACCGGGCTTTCTGAAACCTTGAAAAAAAAACTACCAGTAAAGGAGTCCAGGTGGTTTTCGGTCCAGTGGAAAATGTGGAGCGACATCCATCAGGTCTAAAGATCTTGTGCCTCCCTGTTTGCTCGAATTATTCACTGTTGTCACATTGTCCAACAAGATTTACGCCTTTTTAAGGTTTCACAGAATGCTGTCAACTCTCTCAAGTTTGAGGACCGTCTCTTCATCCAGGCGACCAAGCCCCCTGAAGATCTCAGTACTGAGAAATGGCTCTCCAACCTGTCTGATTGGCATCAGTTTGTAATGTTATTTGTGGGGATGGATACCATTGTCCACCTTTCATTAAATTTGCTTCTTTGGTCCACTAGAGACAAAATTACCTCTGCAAGGATATTCTTTCTGAAATCTAGAAGAGCCAGGTTTTTGACACAGATTTTCAGGATCCACCTTTGAATTACTATCATGTGGAACTTACTCCATGCCACGCAATTTATGCAGGAAATAAGATGGCCTAGTAGCTTCATGGCAGACCTGATGCTGCATGAGTACTTTTTCTGGAATAAATGAATGTGAAATATAAGTATTTCCTTCTTGTCCTGGGGTAGAAAAAGTTGTTTGAAATTAGAAATTCTGAATTACTCCCAGTAATCTTGTCTCTGTGTTTGGGTTAAGGATTGACTTTTGGTAATTTATGATCCAGCCTAAATCTTCCAATACTTGGATAGTATGATCCCAGTGGATCAGAAGGTCTCCGAGGTAGGGCATTACTAAGAAGCCTTCTCTTAAAAACGCTGTAGCTTTGGTCATAATTTTCGTAAAAGTCCTTTGGGCCGACTCTAGATTGAAAGGTAGAACCCTGAACTGGTAATGAAGTAGATGACACTGAGGAGAATCCTTAGAAACTGTAGATGAGATAAGAAAGTTCCTTTTTCGTGTATACAGGAAGGCCAGGTAAGATGCTGTGGTAGGAGCTGCAAGGAGGGAGGATGCTTGTCCCAGGTCAGAGGTACTGACCATGTTCTCCCCAGCTTTGGTAGGAGCTGCAGGAGGGGGAAAGCAAAATGTTAGAGGTGGTCCACAGGACTTCCTCAAGGAGAGAGGAAGGAAGCCCCTGATCGCGAGCATCTAAGGGGGGGGGGGGGGGGGGTTTCATTACACATTCTACTCCCCCACCCCAGGAGTCACAATTCTGACCCTTAGTAGGGAAAGAAATACACTGGTGAGAGGCTAAAGGGGAGAGGCTTTAAACTTTTTGTAACTTCCTGCCCTTACCAAAGGTCAAGGTGCAAACTCGAGGTAGCATAATGTGTAGCTCATTAATGTACACTCTGCACCCAATCTATGTGTGCATTTAATGTTGCATTTGCCTTGCACACCCATTTAGGTGGCATTTATGTTGTAATTGTGGTTATGTGGCGCTTTCATTTGGTATTTTTGTTTACATCGGAATGGTGTTTGCATTTATGTGGTGGTTGCAAAGCGTTTACACGGTGTCTGCATGTCATTCACATTTACATGGTGAGCTACAGAGAGTTTGTGGATTCATGGCGCTTTCACTGCTTCCGCGTCACATTTGCATTTACATGGCGTTTACATTGTTTCCATTCATATAGCACTTGCATCATGTTTCCGATTACATTTACAATGCATTTGTGCATATGGCTAACATCGCATGTGTGTTTACAATGTGTTTGCGTACACTAGCGTTTCTATAGCGTTTGCATTTCAATTGGGTTTTTCTACATTTATCCCTGCACCAGTTTTCTGTCTGACATTCTTTTTAGTACAAACTGCTTGCACATGTGTTTGTAAAGTGTCCGAGACACATTTCTGGTGCAAACGACACAAGTGTGGCGCACGCTGCAATATACCCGATACAACACAAAACTCTGCTCTGAAATAAGTCGGACCGTGTGCCACATTTATAATGCAGAGTCCGACAGTATTGTGTCGTAAGACCTTTGTTAAAGGTGCATCTGATGGCACAAAAAATGGTCCTACTGTTGATTAACCCCTTAAGGACGCAGCCATTTTATAGCTTAAGGCTCAGCACGATTTTCTGGATTCTGACGCGGCTTACAACTCGAACATCGATTTTATGTATTTTCAGAATTGACTATTTTGGGGATAAATCCTGTTTTGAATGAAATTTTACATATTTAGCATCAAAAACCCCCTATGTATCAACCCATTCATAAATCTGTATCCCTCAAGCTATCAGAAACAGCTTTTAGGAAGATTGTTAACCCCTTGAGATCTTCATAGTAATGAAATCAAAATGGAGGTGAAATTTAGAATGGTCAAATTGTGCCGATTATACGTTAATTTAGCCCTAAAATTTACACATTTCCAATAGATAAAAAGAAAACCCACCATACAATTTGTTCAGCAATTTCTCCCAAGTGCAGAGACCCCACACATGTGGCCGTTACTTGTTTTATGGGTGCACAGCGAGGCGCAGAAGGGAAGGTGGGAGCTGCAGCTGCCAGGATTTTAGTTTCCTCATTGGCCCCTTTTGTAGGCAAAGTCGCCGGCGGCGTTCAAAAGACTTTTATACGATCGCCGCGCCCCCGAACGTCATCGGGGGGCGGTGATCGGTTGCCATGGTAGCCTCAAGTCTTCGTTTGACCCGAGACTATCTGGCATCTGCAGATTCGTTACAATGAGCCAGTGGCTCAGTGTACGGAATGTGCTGCAAAAATGCAAAAAAATGCCATATAGTGCATACAAAGTATTGCAGCATTGGTAGGAGCGATCTGACTATCTAGGGTTAATGTACCCTAGATGGTCTAAGAAATAGTGGAAAAAAAAATAAAAAAAAGTTTAAAAAATAAAAAAAAATTATAAAATATTAAAAGTTCAAATCACCCCCCTTTCCCTAGAACGGATATAAAAAATAATAAACAGTAAAAATCACAAACATATTTGGTATCGCCGCGTCCCAAAATGCCCGATCTATCAAAATATAAAAACGGTTACGGGCGGCGGTGACCTCCAAGGCGGGAAATGGCGCCCAAATGTCCGAAATGCAACTTATGAAATAAAAAAATGATCAAAATGTCGCACAGACCTCAAAATGGTAGAAATGAAAACGTTGCCTCATTTTGCAAAAAATGACCCCTCACAACATCTTCCGTGCTCCAAAGTAATGAAAAAGTTATTAGCGTCAGAAGATGGCAAAAAAATTTTTTTTCTTTTTTGTACACATTCGTTTAATTTTTGAAAATGTATTAAAACACAATAAACACAATAAAACCCTTTTAGAAACTGAGCCCACAAGAACGTGATGTGACGTTTTTTTTTTTTTAATTTTTCCACATTTGGAATACCGTGGTTTAAAACACTAACTAAAATAAGCTCCGGCACCAGCTCAACCTGAGCTGGTGCTCGGTATTGCCATCGGAAACCTGCCACTTCAAGTGGTAGGTTTCCTTTAAGGGGTTAAAGAGGTTTAAGTGTACCTAACTTTACAAATATCCACAAATTTATATCTCATTACTGCAGCATCTAAATGGTGACGTTAGCATATGAAGCCTGTATGTTGTTTACAAATTTAACAAGCTTCAAAAATGATAGTTTTCCTTGAATCTTAGGCTTAAGGAGTCTGGTTTGCGGACAAATAACTTGTAAAATATGTAATAGGTCAAGCTGTATGATCTAAGTTTTCTCTGAATAAAACTTCTGGGAAACATCATGATTGCGCCAAAGATGTCTGCCAATTTACTGTAAATTTTAATGTGATTACTATACAATTAATGATGGAAACTGATAACTTCAGACCTTTAAGTTATATTTAGATTCCTTCTGGTCAGGACTGATTGTGATAGCAAATATTAACAAATGGTAACACATGAATGCTTATCTTTAGACTGTAAGGACAGACCCCAGAAAATCCATATGAATAAAGTAGCTTGAGGAGTGTGTTTTCTGTATTTTCTACCATCCCCCCACCCCCACACAAACACTGTAATGTCTCCATTTGACGCCTACTGACTGATCTAGTTTTGCAGCAACAATTACAACATAAATAAAAGTGACTTCACATGACTAGCCTCCTTAACCTGTTCACACTCAGCGTCGGATATAGCAAGGGCCAGGCCCGGCGTCAGCACCCGGCTGACCCGGGCAAGTGCCGGGGCCCCAGAGCTCCAATGTGTTCGCGGCTGATTGCAGGCCGCATAGAAGGTGGGCGGAGAGGTAGTGGGACGGCTGCTGCTGAAGATCCTTAGCAGGTCGGACCTGCCCTACTCACCTCACCTGTGGCTGCCCTGCGCTCCCCGGCTTGCCCAGCGCCCTCCGGCCACCTGCTTCACCTGCGGCCGAGCCCGGCTTGCCCAGCGCCCTCCGGCCACCTGCTTCACCTGCGGCCGAGCCCGGCTTGCCCAGCGCCCTCCGGCCACCTGCTTCACCTGCGGCCGAGCCCGGCTTGCCCAGCGCCCTCCGGCCACCTGCTTCACCTGCGGCCGAGCCCGGCTTGCCCAGCGCCCTCCGGCCACCTGCTTCACCTGCGGCCGAGCCCGGCCTGCGCGCCCTCCGTCTGACTGCGGCCAAGCGACATCCAGCTGGGGTAAGTATGATTGCTACATATGTAAATGCATATATATGTGCTGTATATACTGGGTGCGTGTGGTGTATATGTGCTGTATATACTGGGTGCGTGTGGTGTATATGTGCTGTATATACTGGGTGCGTGTGGTGTATATGTGCTGTATATACTGGGTGCGTGTGGTGTATATGTGCTGTATATACTGGGTGCGTGTGGTGTATATGTGCTGTATATACTGGGTGCGTGTGGTGTATATGTGCTGTATATACTGGGTGCGTGTGGTGTATATGTGCTGTATATACTGGGTGCGTGTGGTGTATATGTGCTGTATATACTGGGTGCGTGTGTGTATATGTGCTGTATATACTGGGTGCGTGTGTGTATATGTGCTGTATATACTGGGTGCGTGTGTGTATATGCGCTGTATATACTGGATGCGTATGTGTATATGCGCTGTATATACTGGATGCGTGTGTATATATGCTGTATATACTGGATGCGTGTGTATATATGCTGTATATCTGTGCGTATGTGTTGTATACAAACAGATTTTAAGGATCACCTTCCTTTGAATGACGATCATGGGAACTTACTCCATGCCACAGCATATGCAGGAAAATATGATGGCGCTAGTAAGCTTCAGGGCAGACCTGAGTGCATGAGTATACTTCTGGGGAATAATACAATGAAAATGTGAAATAGAGTATTCCTTTGTTGCCGGGGGTAAAAAAGTTGGGGTGGTGATCTTAGAAATGTCTGGAATTACTCCCAGTAGTATCATCGTGGATCTCTGGTTTGGTTTGGGTTGAAGGATGGACTTTTGGTAATTTATGATCCAGCCTAAATCTTCAAGTACGGATGATAGATCCCAGGGTATCAAAGGTCTCCGAGGTTACGGCATTTACTAAGAGCTCTCTAAAACGCTGAGGCTGTGGGCATAATTTCGTGACAAGTCCTTTTGGGGGCCGACTCTGATTGAAAGTGGTAGAACCCTGCTAACTGAGTAATGAAGGTAGATGCACTGAGAGAATCCTTAGAATCGTAGAAGAGTTGAGATAAGGAAAGTCCTTTTTCGTGGTATACAGAAGGTCCATGTAGATGCTGTGGTAGGTAGGAGCTGCAACGGAGGGAGGAGATGCTTGTCCCAGTCGAAAAAGGTACTGACCATTTCTCCCCCAGGCTTTGTAGAGCTGAGGGGGAAAGCAAAATGTAGAGGTGGTTCCACAGGACTTCCTCAAGGAGAAGGAAGGAAGCCCCCTGATCGCGAGATCTAAGGGGGGGGGGGGTGGGGGTTTCATTAAACATTCTACTCCCCCACCCAGGAGTCACAATTCTGCACCCTTAGATAGGAAAGAAATACACTGGTGAGAGGCTAAAAGGGGGAGGGGCTTTTTTTTAAACTTGTTTTGTAACTTCCTGCCCTACCAAGCAGTCAAGGTCAACATCGGGTAGCACTAATGTGTAGCTATTAATTGTACCTCTGCACCCAATCTATGTGTTGCATTTAAGGTTGCATTTGCCTTGCACACCCATTAAGTGGAACTTAGGTTGTAATGTGTTGTGGCGCTTCATGGTTATTTTTGTTATACATCGGAATGGGTTTGCATTTATGTGGGCTTTGTTGCAAGCGGTTTACACGGCGTCGCATGTTCATTCAACATTTACATGGGTGAGTTACAGAGAGTTTTTTGTGGGATTCATCGATTCACTGCTTTCCGCGTCCCATTTGTGATTTACAATGGCGTTACAGAGTTTTTCCATTCATATAGCATGTGACATGTTTCTCGATTACATTTACACTGCATTTGTGCATTGGGCTAACACATCGCATGTGTGTACATGGTTTGCGTACCTAGCGTTTCATACAGCGTTGTTCCATTTCAATTGGTTTTTTTTCTTTCAATCTTATCCCTTGCCAACAGTTTCTTCTGTGACATTCTTTTGTACAAACTGCTTGTGCACATGTGTTTGTAAAGTATCACCGAACCCATTTCTGGTTTTGCAAACGACCAAGTGTGCGCGACGCTGCAATTACCCCGATACTAAACACAAAAGTACCTCTGCCTGAAATAAGTTCGGGACCGTGTGCCCACATTTATAATGCAGAGTCCGACAGTACTATTGTGCCGTTAAGACCTTTGTAAGTGCACCTGATGGCACAAACAAAAATGGCGCACTGTGATAACCCCTTTTTACAGGACTCAGGAGCCATTTTTATAGCTTAAGGCTCAGACAACGATTTTCTGGATTCTACTCGGCTCTACAACTCGAACAGATATGCTTTTATTATTTTCAGAATTGACTATTTTGGGGAGATAATCGTTTTGTGAATTGAAATTTTACAGATTTAGCATCAAAAACCCCTGATGTATCAACCCATCTTAAAATCTGTATCCCTCAAGCTATCAAACACAGTTTAGGAAGATTGTTAGACCCCTTGAGATCTTCATAGTAATGAAATCAAAATGGAGTGTGAATAATTTTAGAAAATGGTCAAATTGTGCGATTTATTACTAACGTTAATTAGCCCTAAATTAACATTTCCAATAGATATAAGAGAAACCCACCAACAAATACATTGTTCAGCATTTCTCCCAAGTGCAGGAGACCCCACAATGTGGCCCGTTACGTTATGTTTAATTGGGGTGCACAGCGAGCAGCAGAAGGGAGGTGGTGAGAGCTGTCGAGCGCTGCCAGGATTTTAGTTTCCTCATGCGCTCATTGTCCCTTTTGTAGGCAAGTCGCGGGCGGCGTTCAAAGACTTTTATACTATCGCGCGCCCCCCCGAACTCATGGGGGGACGGCGTCGTTATGTGCCATGTAGCCATCAGTCTTCGTTTGACACCGAGACTATCTGGCTTTTGCGATTTCGTTACAATGAGCAGTGCCTCATTGTATGAAGTTGCTGCAAAAGCCATATATTGCACATACACAGAAGTTATGCCAGTATATGGTAGAGCGATTGATGCATTAGGTTTATTACCCTAATGGTCTAAGAAATAGTGGAAAAAAAAATAAAAAAAAGTTTTAAAAAAAAAAAAGTTAATAAAAATTAAGAAATCACAATCCAACCCCCCTTTCCCTAGAACGGAATATAAAACAAATATAAACGTTAAAAATCAAAAAACATATTTCGGTTTATAGCGCCAAGCCGTCCCAAATGCTCCCGCAGTCTTTAATTAACAAATATAAAAACGGCTTAGCGGCGGGCGGCCCGTGAACCCCAAGGCGGAAAAAGGATGGCGCCCAAATCCTGCGACTGAAACTAGCAAAAAATTCAATCAAATGGCGGCACAGGACCTCAAATGGTTAGAAATAGAAGAATGACGTTGCCTCATTTTGGCAAAAATACCCCTCCCACACATTCCGGGCGCCAAAGTAATGAAAAAAGTTATTAGCAGTCAGAATTGGCAAAAAAATTTTTTCTTTTTTGTACACTTCGTTTAATTTTGAAAATGTTTAAAACACAATAAACACAATAAAACTTAAATGTTAATAAACTGAGCTCCACAAGAACGTGATGTTGACGGTTTTTTAAATTTTTTTCAATTTTTTCCACATTTGGATATCCGTGGTTTAAAACCTAACTAAAATAAGCTCCGGCACCACTCACCCGAGCTGGTGCTCGGTATTTTGCCCATCGAAAACCTGCCACATGCTGTAGGTCTTAAAGGTTTTTTATTTTTTGGGAGGTGAGGGTGGCGGGGTTGGGGAAGGGAGGTGGTGACCTGTGTAAAGGGTTTGAATAGAAATTTGGTGTGTGTTTTGGGTGTCTTTTGTTATTTTTTGTTTATTTTGTTTTTTTTTTTATTCTTTTGTTGGTAAAAAGGTTGTTGACCTAAACTTTACAAATATCCACAAACCCTTTGTATCTCTCATTACAATTTTCATTGCATGCATACTAATGGTGCGTTACGATGCTATAGAAGCCTTTTGTTGATGTTGTTTTACAAATTACAAGCTTCAAGAATGATAGTTTCTTCGAATCTTAGGCTATAGCGAGTGGGTTGCGGACACGCAATCACGTAAATAGGTAATAGTCAAGGGGTGTATGATGCTAATTGTGTCTTGAAATAAAACTTTGGGGGGGAAACATACTGATTGCAGGCCAAAGAGTCTGCCAATTTACTGTAAATTTTAATGTGATACTATACATTAATGATGAACTGATTAAACTTCAACTTTAAGAGTTATATTTTAGATCTCCTTCTGGTCGGACTGATTGGTGAAGCAAATATTAACAAATGGTACACATGATGCTTATCTTTAGACTGTAAGGACACACCCAAACGAACCTTCAAATCATATGAATAAAGTAGCTTGGGAGTGTGTTTCTGTACTTTTCTACCAGCCCCCCCACCCCCACAACCAACAACACTGTATGTCTGTCTCCATTTGACGCCTAGCCTGACCATGTCTAGTGTTGCAGGCAACAATACACAGAAGCAAATAAAAGTGACTTCACATGGACTAGCTCTCGCTAACCTGTTCACAACAACCAGGTCGGATATAGCAAGGCACCAGGCCCGGGCGTCAGCACACCGATGACCCAGGGCAATTGCCGGGGCCCCAAGGGCTCAATGTGTTCGTATGCACAGGCCGCATGAAGGACAGATAGAAGTGGGCGGAGGAGGTAGTGGGTACGGACGGCTTGCTTGAAGATTTCCTTAGCAGGTCGCGACCTGCCCTACTCACCTCAACTGGGCTATGCCTGACCCTTGCCCTGCGACGCAGTGTCACTGCCGGGCCTTGCCCGGCTACGGGCCTGCTCCTCCCGCCCGGATTGCCAGCGCCCTCGGCTCTAACTGCGGACGAGCCACGGACTTGCGAACAGAGCGCCACTCACGATCACATGCTTCACACCGGCCGAGCAACGTGCTTGACCACAGCGCCCTCCCGGCCACACTGACTACCACCTGCGGCCGCCCGTGCTGTCCCACCGCAACCTCCGCCACTGCTTCACCTGCATCCCGAAGCCCGGCTTGCCCAAGCGCCCTCCGGCCACCTGCTTCACTGGGCCGAGCCCGGCTTTGCCCACGCCCCTCCGTCACCTGCTTCACCCTGCGGCCTGAGCCTCCCCGGCTTTCCCATCGCCCTCCTGGCCACCTGCTTTCACCTGTCGGCCGGCCCACTTGCCCCAGTCGCCCTCTCTCGGCCCCTGCGTGCCGAGCCCTGCCTGCGGCGCCCCCCGCCACCTCGGCCAGAGCCCGGCCTGCGCGCAGCCCTCCGCCACCTGCGCCGAGCCCGTCCGCGCGCGCCCCTTCCTACGGCACACTGCGGCCAGAGCCCGGCCTGCCGCGCGCCCTCCGGAGCGCACCCTGCGGCCAGACCCGCCTGCGCGCGCCCTCCTGCCACGTGCGGCCGAGCCCGGCCTGCGTAGCCCTCCGGCCACACGCGCCGTAGCCCAGCCTGCCTGCCCTCACGGCCACCTCTGCGGCCGAGCCCCGCCTGACGCAGCCCTCCGCCCCATCTGCGGGCCTTTGATCCCGCCTGCTCTCCTCTCCCTCCCACCCTTCGGCCGAGCCCGGCCCTTCGCGCCCTCCGCCCACCTGACGGCCTGGCCGCGACTTCTCAGCTGTGGGTAAAGTTATGATTGCTACATTGTAAATGCATATATAACATGCTGTCATAACTGGGTGCGGTGTGCGTGTAGATACTTGGGTGCGTGTGGTGTATAGACTGGGTGCGTGGTGTGTATATTGCTAGGAGATACTGGTGCGTTTGGTGTATATGTGCTGTATAACTGGGTGCGTGATGGTATATGTGCTGTATATACTGGTGCGTGTCGATTCATATGAGCCTTGTATACTGGGTGCGTGTGCGTGTATAGTCTTAATACTGGTAGGACCTGTGTTAGATGGGCTGTATATCCCTGGGTGCGTTGGTGGCATATATGTCTGTATCACGGGTGCGTGTTGTGTATATGTTGCTTAATATACTGGGTGCGTGTGGTGTTCTATGTGTGTATATCTGGGGGCGTGTGGTGTATATATGTGCCTGTTATACTGGGTCCGTGTGGTGTATAGTGCTGTATATACGTGGTGCGTGTGGTGTATATGCTGCGCGGATATACTTGGGTGCGTGGGTTACTATGTCTGCTGTATAATACTGGGTGCCGTGTGGTTGTACTATGGGCTGTATAACTGGGTCGTGTGGGCTTATATGGCTGTATATACTGGGTGCGGTGGTGCTATAATGTGCTGTTCTTACGAGGGTGCGTGCGTGTGTATATGTGCCTGTATATCACTTGGGTGCGTGTAGTGTTATAATGTGCTGTAAAATTACTGATGCGTGGTGGGTTATGTTGGCTGTATTACTGGGTGCGGGTGGTGTATAGTGCTGTATTACGTGGGTGGCGTGTGGTGTATATTTCTGTATATACTTGGGCGTGTGGTTTATATGCGCTGATATACTGGTGCGTGTGGTTGTATAGGTGCGCTGTATATACTGATGCGTTTTGATATGCGCTGTATATACGGTGCGTGTGTGATATTCGCTGTAATACTGGATGCGTGTGTGTTATGCTCTGTATATCCTGGATGCGTGTTGTATATGCGCGTGTATATACTAACTGGATCTGTGTATACTAGCTGTATATACTTGATGCGTGTGTATGATGCTGTATATACTGTATGCTTGTAATATGCTGTATATCGTGCGTATGTTGTTTATATACTACTGAGTTATGTATATATGCTGTAAAGCGGTGGTTATTGTTTTGGTATTTTTAAATTTCCTGTTTTTTACTGTTTGCTACAACATAAGTTTCACTGTAAGGGCCCACTGAGTCTCTATCATTTTGCCCAGTGGGCCCACTGAACCCTGGATCCGGTCGTTGGCAAGGGGCGAGTTACTGAACGGTCACCTGTCGGCGCGACAGGTGACACTTGGTGGAGTCTCGTAGCTTAAGAACTTTTGTAGTTTTTACACAAAAGTATTTACATCAGATTTTTGATTTTTCCTGGCTAACACGGTACGTCAACAATTTTCTCAACATACTAAAGTCAACTGTTTAACACTTTAGCTGCTGCCTATAATTGAGTACCTGACTTCCCCTCCCGTGGTGAGGGGCTGCATCCCCTTATCTTCATTAGAGACACCTGGCTGCTGTGCACTCCTGGCCTGCTGTCTGCTCCGTCTCTTCCATCTTCCCAGGCTAAAGGTCATTCAGGAGGAGGGAGCAAAGAGAAAGGCAGTGACCCATCAGAACAAGTCAGCTGCAGCCTGCACTGGGAAGCTAGTCACCAGAGGGCTGCCATGTGTAGAAGAGCAGCGAGTGCTCTCTGCACTGCCACTCTGATTCCTAGAGAATTATTGGAGCTCTGACATGTAGAAGCAGCTTGTGGTCTGGCCGGAACTCCATTAATAAAACATACACAATGGCGGACGATGGTGTGTGTGCCAACAGAGAGGGCTCTGCGTGCCATAGGTTCACCAGCACTGTCCTAGAGTGTTTAAAGACATCCACCACCCCATTTAGGGGTGGTAGACTGTCCCCAAATGGATGCTTGTTACCTTAGGAGCGTTGGGGGACTCCTGCTGGAATGCTGTGGGCCATCTTCTGTAATAAAATATCGAATATCGGATAGCTGAGCACCTCCTGGCTAAGTCAGAATCTAATTTATTCACATCCCTTCCGTTTTCCTCCCCCCATGAAGGCTGGCCACAAGCGCTGCAGACAGTTGGTGACATCACCCGGCTGCGCAAGGAAGGTAGCTACCGCGCATGCATGAGATTAGCAGATAGCCGAGTGACGTCACCGGTTGTAGGAAATTGGCAGCATGTTATCAGAGTATACTGCACACATTATTAAGAAATTACATATAGGTTGATTGATGCTTTAATCCAGTTCTGGTCTTCACTCAGGCTTAAGGTCAAAAGAAAAGGCTTTGTATTTATTTGAACAGAAAAAAAAAAAGGAATTAGTCCTTACCGGTAATTCAATTTCCATAAGTCCACCATGACGGCCCCACTGGAGGTTGCTTCCCCTTCCTCTGTAGGGACAGGAAATTGAGAGCATTAAATAGCCCCTCCCTCAACCTCCCACCAGTGTTTATCAAATAACTACACCAGTATAGGTTGCAACATAATTTTATTTAGTATGTTAAATTTCACATACATAGGCAAAGATCCAAAAATACTTTTATATACATGGGAGGGAAATATCAGGGCCGTCATGGTGGACTTATGGAAATTGAATTACCGGTAAGGACTAATTCCTTTTTTCCATTTCGTCACCATGACGGCCCCACTGGAGACATACCAAATTTATGCCCAGTTTAGGGAGGGACTACAGCCTGAAGCACTTTTCGGCCAAATGCCAGATCTTTGGCAGCTAAGACATTTAGCCTATAGTGCTTTGCAAATGTGACATTTGTACTCCACGTAGCGGCTTTGCAGATTTCTTCAATGGATGCACCTCCTCTCTCAGCCCAAGATGTAGACATGGCCCTAGTGGAATGGGCTTTGACAGAGAGAGGTAGTGGAACACCTTTGATTTTATAACATTCTTTAATGGTATCTGTAATCCAGCGTCCAATAGTGGCTTTTGAAGCTTTCTTGCCTTTATTTCTTCCTGCAAATTGAACAAATAAATTTAAATCTTTTCTCCAAGGATTGGATGCTTCGAGATATTTAAGAACAGTACGTCTTACATCCAGTAGATGCCATTTCTCTTCCACAGGATTTTTTGGATGATGGCAAAACGTAGGTAAGATTATCTCCTGGTTCCTATGGAAATTTGAGACAATTTTTGGTAAAAAATTTCTGTCAAGTCTGAGCGTGATCCTATCTTCTGACACAGATAAATAGGGTTCACAAATGGACAAGGCCTGTAACTCGCCCAGTCTTCTAGCAGATGTAATGGCGATTAAAAAGGCAGTTTTTTGGGTCAAAAAACGCATATGACTAGGGTCGATCGGCTCGAAGGGCCCCATAGTTAAAGCATCTAGAACTAGAGATAGATCCCACTGAGGGGATGAATCTTTAATAGTAGGACGTAAGCGTGAGCAGGCTTGAAAGAACCTCTTTACCCACCTGTGTTCTGTCAGCGCTGTATCGAAGTAGGCGCTCAAGGCTGAGACCTGGACTCTCAAGGTGCTAGGTCGTAGTCCCTTCTCGAACCCCTCCTGCAGAAAATCAAGAATCTGACAGATATTTGGGGAACCCTGGTTAGGCATATCTTTTGACCAGGAACAAAACTTTTTCCATATTTTAAAGTATATGGCATGGGTTACAGGTTTTCTACTATTCTTTAAGGTTTTTATTACCTTATATGATAAACCTTTTGATCTTAGGAAGGTGCTTTCAGGATCCAGGCTGCTAGGTTTAGGAACCCTGGGTTCTGATGAAGGACTGGTCCCTGATGTAGAAGGTCCGGCCTCCTGGGTAGGATAAACGGAAGGCCCATCGCCAACTTTTGTAGACTTGGGAACCAATTTTTCTTTGGCCAAAAGGGTGCTACTAAGATGAGCTTGGTTGGACTGACTAGTAGTTTTTGCAACACCTTGCTTATCAATGGAATCGGAGGGAAAGCATACACTAGGTCCTGGTTCCAGGTCTGTGAAAAAGCGTCTAGTCCCCAGGGGACTTCTTTTGGGTTCAAGGAGAAGAACTTTTTCACTTTGGAATTCTTTCTGGAGGCAAACAAGTCGATGTCCGGCAGTCCCCACCTTAGAACAATCTCTTGGAAGACTTCCTCGTTCAAGCTCCATTCGTGGGGAAGAATTTGGGACCGGCTGAGGTAATCTGCTACTACATTTTCTGAGCCCCTCAGATGGATGGCCGAGATCGACTGGATATTTTCTTCTGCCCAGGAAAATATTTGTTGTGATATTTTCAGTAGCCTTTTTGATCTGGTACCTCCTTGTCTTCTTAGACAACCGTGGTAGTGTTGTCCGACATAATTTTCACATGGTGACCCTTCAGCTCGCTGGTACAGGATTTTAGAGTGTTCAGGACTGCTTTTAGCTCTCTCTCGTTCGAAGAGGTATGTGCTGTTTCCTGGGTCCAGCAACCCTGAATATATTTGCCCGGAAGGAGAGCCCCCCATCCGGAGCTGCTGGCGTCTGTTTGGATCTGGGTCAATGGCCATTGGACCCAATTTACGCCTTTCCGTAGATTCCCGGGATTTTTCCACCATCTTAGTGATTCCTTCACTTTTGAGGGGATTATCAATGGTAAATGAAGATGATGATGATTTTTGTCCCATTTTGTAAGAATCCATGACTGTAGTGTTCTTGAGTGATTTTGGCACCAGGCCACACTCTGGATGCATGATGTCATGGTCCCCAGAAGACTCATAGCTGTCCTTACTGAGACAGACTTCCTCTTCTCGAATTTCTTGATTTTCCCAAGAAGATTTTTCATCTTTTCCTGTGGAAGATACGAGGTCTGGGTTAGAGAATTTAAAGACACTCCTAAAAATTCTTTTATGTGACTCGGAATTAAGTCTGATTTGTCTAAATTTATGATCCATCCCAGAGATTGTAAAACTTCTATTGTTGTATCCTTTTGGCTTTCTAAATGACTTACTGAATCTCCTATTATTAGGAAGTCGTCTAAGTATGGAATCACGCTGATTTCTTCCGTTCGGAGATATTTTACTGCTTCTGCCATGACCTTGGTAAAAACCCGGGGGGCTGAGGAGAGACCAAAGGGTAATGCAGTAAATTGAAAATGAAATTCTTCCCCAGAGGGAGATAATACGGCAAATCTTAAGTATTTTTGTGATTTCGTATGGATAGGTACGTGATAATAGACATCCTTGAGATCCAAGGTACATAAACAAGCTTTGTAAGGTATCAAAGGCGTAGTGGATTTGATTGATTCCATTTTGAATTTGACATAGGTTACCCATTTGTTCAAATATTTCAAGTTTGTAATTAATCTGAAAGTCCCATTTGTTTTTTTTTATCAAAAACAAAGGTGAGTAATGACCCGTATCTCTTTCTTCTGGATGGACTGGGCAGATGACATTCAATTTTAGCAGGTCGGAAACTTCCTTCCAAAGGTGACATGTTAGTCTGTTCGATGGTTGCCTGGATAGGATAAACCGGTGAGGAGGAGGTGACACAATCTATAAAATAGCCATCTTCTATTATAGAGAGTACCCACCTGTTGGATGTTATATTTTTCCAATGGGGAAGAAAATTTTTCAATCTTCCCCCCACTCTGGCGTCATTGTTTCTTCTCTTGT
Source organism: Engystomops pustulosus (assembly GCA_019512145.1). Lineage (NCBI taxonomy): Eukaryota > Metazoa > Chordata > Amphibia > Anura > Leptodactylidae > Engystomops > Engystomops pustulosus. Next base: position 113,281,677 of record CM033645.1, read on the forward strand.
TTACTTGAGGCACCAAAAAGAAAGGATTTGTTCTTTCCTCCTTTGGTTGTATTCCAGTACCCCTGTTTCCAGGTCTGCTTGCTCCTGAATCTTGGCTGTTCTTTAGTGGGGCGAAAGCTCCGAAAAAATTGCTTCTTGGGTTGTTGTTTGGCCTCTGGAAACCCCTTCTTTTTATCCGCTGCTTTAGCTAGGATTTCATCCAATTCTGGTCCAAATAAAAAAATCACCCGAAAAAGGCAGGCTACACAGTTTTGCTTTTGAGCGCACGTCTCCAGACCATTGCCTTAACCAAAGGGCTCTTCTGGTCGCATTAGATAATGCAGCTTCTCTTGCTGAAAACCGGATGGTTTCTGCTGAGGCATCTGCCAGAAAGGCTGCTGCTGATCTTAATAACGGAATGGAGTCAAGCATTTCTTCTCTGGACGTGCCTTCTCTAAGATGATCCTCCAGCTGTCCTAGCCAAAAAAACAGAGTACGTGATACAGAGGTAGTGGTAATATTTGTTTTTAGGATTGCCATGGAAGCTTCCCAAGCTTTTTTGAGCAAACAATCTGATTTACGGTCCATGGCATCTTTTAGTTGGGTGGAATCTTCAAAGGGTAGATCGGTTTTTTTAACTACTTTAGCTATAGGGATGTCAACTTTAGGAACACTATCCCAGACTTTTGTTTCTTCTGGATCAAATAACATACGGTTTTTAAATTCCTTAGGCATTGTTATACGCTTCTCTGGTTCTTTCCATTCATCCTGGATAAGATCCTTCAAGTTTTCAATAATGGGAAAAACTCTAGCCTTCTTCCTTCTTAATCCACCAAACAATTCATCTACTACCGACCTTTCTTCTATGGTGTCTTCAATATTTAAGGTATCCCTTAATGCTTTTATTAGCCCATCCAAATCCTCATTAGGAAATAAATATTTGGGGTCATTTGGTATTGATTGATGCGTCACCATATCCTGTTCCTCCATGTCTAGCTCATAAGAACAAGAGGGCTGTTCATCATCTGAATCCAAACATACAGGGTTCTGCCTGACTTTTTTATGTGGTGGGCTCTTTGACGCCCTAATTTCTTCACGCATAACAACACGCAATTCGTCCAAGAATGATGACTTTTCCTCTTTTAGCACTTTATCCAAACAATCTTTGCATAAACTTTTCTTATAATTAATATCCAATTTTGTATTACAAATGTGGCAACGTTTGGATGGTGCCTTCTTAGTTTTTTCTTTATCACACACTTTGGTTTTTTCTTTTTCTTTTACAGGGATATCCTTCTCCTGTTGTTTTTAGAAAAAGAAAAAGGAGTATTGCTTATTAGAAGCCGACTCCCCACAGCATATAGTGCCAAAACCTATTGGCGTTCAGCTAATGTCCTACTTACAGAGCCCAGGGTTAAGGAACCGAATTCAGCCTCATCCATGCTGGATATTCGCTGCTCCACATAGACCTCAGCAGACCTGCAGACTTGGTGGAAGCTTCTCCTTGCTTACCTTCCGGCGTCTGACGTCATCTTTAATGGCCTGTCTCCTAGGCCGAGACGCTGAGGTCTCTGACGTCACTTCCGGTTCGCGCTCCGTAACCCGGAAGTGACCATGCGCCAGAACGTGCGCCAGAACATGCGCTTTATGTGCCGGCAGCCGCGGACCCCCGAGAGGGCCGTAAAAAGCTGCCGGTACTGCCCGATGTCTCCTGCACGCCGCAGGAGATCCAATTTTGGCAATCCGGGACCTGGAGACCCCAAGTAGGACTCACGAGGAGGCCGGACGAGGGAAGCCCCGGGGAAACAAGCACCCACGAGATTGACGGAGAGAGGTAGTGGAACACCTTTGATTTTATAACATTCTTTGATGGTATCTGTAATCCAGCATCCAATAGTGGCTTTTGAAGCTTTCTTGCCTTTATTTCTTCCTGCAAATTGAACAAATAAATTTAAATCTTTTCTCCAAGGATTGGATGCTTCGAGATATTTAAGAACAGTACGTCTTACATCCAGTAGATGCCACTTCTCTTCCACAGGATTTTTTGGATGATGGCAAAACGTGGGTAAGATTATTTCCTGGTTCCTATGGAAATTTGAGACAATTTTTGGTAAAAAATTTCTGTCAAGTCTGAGCGTGATCCTATCTTCTGACACAGATAAATAGGGTTCACAAATGGACAAGGCCTGTAACTCGCCCAGTCTTCTAGCAGATGTAATGGCGATTAAAAAGGCAGTTTTTTGTGTCAAAAAACGCATATGGCTAGGGTCGATTGGCTCGAAGGGCCCCATAGTTAAAGCATCTAGAACTAGAGATAGATCCCACTGAGGGGATGAATCTTTAACAGTAGGACGTAAGCGTGAGCAGGCTTGAAAGAACCTCTTTACCCACCTGTGTTCTGCCAGCGCTGTATCGAAGTAGGCGCTCAAGGCTGAGACCTGGACTCTCAAGGTGCTAGGTCGTAATCCCTTCTCGAACCCCTCCTGCAGAAAATCAAGAATCTGACAGATATTTGGGGAACCCTGGTTAGGCATATCTTTTGACCAGGAACAAAACTTTTTCCATATTTTAAAGTATATGGCATGGGTTACAGGTTTTCTACTATTCTTTAAGGTTTTTATTACCTTATATGATAAACCTTTTGATCTTAAGAAGGTGCTTTCAGGATCCAGGCTGCTAGGTTTAGGAACCCTGGGTTCTGATGAAGGACTGGTCCCTGATGTAGAAGGTCCGACCTCCTGGGTAGGATAAACGGAAGGTCTATCGCCAACTTTTGTAGACTTGGGAACCAATTTTTCTTTGGCCAAAAGGGTGCTACTAAGATGAGCTTGGTTGGACTGACTAGTAGTTTTTGCAACACCTTGCTTATCAATGGAATCGGAGGGAAAGCATACACTAGGTCCTGGTTCCAGGTCTGTGAAAAAGCATCTAGTCCCCAGGGGACTTCTTTTGGGTTCAGGGAGAAGAACTTTTTCACTTTGGAATTCTTCCTGGAGGCAAACAAGTCGATGTCCGGCAGTCCCCATCTTAGAACAATCTCTTGGAAAACTTCCACGTTCAGGCTCCATTCGTGGGGAAGGATTTGAGACCGGCTGAGGTAATCTGCTACTACATTTTCTGAGCCCCTCAGATGGATGGCAGAGATCGACTGGATATTTTCTTCTGCCCAGGAAAATATTTGTTGTGATATTTTCAGTAGCCTTTTTGATCTGGTACCTCCTTGTCTTCTTAGATAGGCAACCGTGGTAGTGTTGTCCGACATAATTTTCACATGGTGACCTTTCAGCTCGCTGGTACAGGATTTTAGAGTGTTCAGGACCGCTCTTAGCTCTCTCTCGTTCGAAGAGGTATGTGCTGTTTCCTGGGTCCAGCCACCCTGGATATATTTGCCCGGAAGGAGAGCCCCCCATCCGGAGCTGCTGGCGTCTGTTTGGATCTGGGTTAATGGCCATTGGACCCAATTTACGCCTTTCCGTAGATTCCCGGGATTCTTCCACCATCTTAGTGATTCCTTCACTTTTGAGGGGATTATCAATGGTAAATGAAGATGATGATGATTTCTGTCCCATTTTGTAAGAATCCATGACTGTAGTGTTCTTGAGTGATTTTGGCACCAGGCCACACTCTGGATGCATGATGTCATGGTCCCCAGAAGACTCATAGCTGTCCTTACTGAGACAGACTTCCTCTTCTCGAATTTCTTGATTTTCCCAAGAAGATTTTTCCTCTTTTCCTGTGGAAGATACGAGGTCTGGGTTAGAGAATTTAAAGACACTCCTAAAAATTCTTTTATGTGACTCGGAATTAAGTCTGATTTGTCTAAATTTATGATCCATCCCAGAGATTGTAAAACTTCTATTGTTGTATCCTTTTGGCTTTCTAAATGACTTACTGAATCTCCTATTATTAGGAAGTCGTCTAAGTATGGAATCACGCTGATTTTCTTCCGTTCGGAGATATTTTACTGCTTCTGCCATGACCTTGGTAAAAACCCGGGGGGCTGAGGAGAGACCAAAGGGTAATGCAGTAAATTGAAAATGAAATTCTTCCCCAGAGGGAGATAATACGGCAAATCTTAAGTATTTTTGTGATTTCGTATGGATAGGTACGTGATAATAGGCATCCTTGAGATCCAAGGTACATAAACAAGCTTTGTAAGGTATCAAAGGCGTAGTGGATTTGATTGATTCCATTTTGAATTTGACATAGGTTACCCATTTGTTCAAATATTTCAAGTTTGTAATTAATCTGAAAGTCCCATTTGGCTTTTTTATCAAAAACAAAGGTGAGTAATGACCCGTACCTCTTTCTTCTGGATGGACTGGACAGATGACATTCAATTTTAGCAGGTCGGAAACTTCCTTCCAAAGGTGACATGTTAGTCTGTTCGATGGTTGCCTGGATAGGATAAACCGGTGAGGAGGAGGCGACACAAAATCTATAAAATAGCCATCTTCTATTATAGAGAGTACCCACCTGTTGGATGTTATATTTTTCCAATGGGGGAGAAAATTTTTCAATCTTCCCCCCACTCTGGCGTCATTGTTTCTTCTCTTGTTTACTTGAGGCACCAAAAAGAAAGGATTTGTTCTTTCCTCCTTTGGCTGTATTCCAGTACCCCTGTTTCCAGGTCTGTTTGCTCCTGAATCTTGGCTGTTCTTTAGTGGGGCGAAAGCTCCGAAAAAAATTGCTTCTTGGGTTGTTGTTTGGCCTCCGGAAACCCCTTCTTTTTATCCGCTGCTTTAGCTAGGATTTCATCCAATTCTGGTCCAAATAAAAAATCACCCGAAAAAGGCAGGCTACACAGTTTTGCTTTTGAGCGCACGTCTCCAGACCATTGCCTTAACCAAAGGGCTCTTCTGGTTGCATTTGATAATGCAGCTTCTCTTGCTGAAAACCGGATGGTTTCGGCTGAGGCATCTGCCAGAAAGGCTGCTGCTGATCTTAATAACGGAATGGAGTCTAGCATTTCTTCTCTGGACGTGCCTTCTCTAAGATGATCCTCCAGCTGTCCTAGCCAAAAAAACAGAGTACGTGATACAGAGGTAGTGGTAATATTCGTTTTTAGGATTGCCATGGAAGCTTCCCAAGCTTTTTTGAGCAAACAATCTGATTTACGGTCCATGGCATCTTTTAGTTGGGTGGAATCTTCAAAGGGTAGATCGGTTTTTTTAACTACTTTAGCTATAGGGATGTCAACTTTAGGAACACTATCCCAGACTTTTGTTTCTTCTGGATCAAATAACATACGGTTTTTAAATTCCTTAGGCATTGTTATACGCTTCTCCGGTTCTTTCCATTCATCCTGGATAAGATCCTTCAAGTTTTCAATAACGGGAAAGACTCTAGCCTTCCTTCTTCTTAATCCACCAAATAATTCATCTACTACCGACCTTTCTTCTATGGTGTCTTCAATATTTAAGGTATCCCTTAATGCTTTTATTAGCCCATCCAAATCCTCATTAGGAAATAAATATTTGGGGTCATTTGGTATCGATTGATGCGTCACCATATCCTGTTCTTCCATGTCTAGCTCATAAGAACAAGAGGGCTGTTCATCATCTGAATCCAGACATACAGGGTTCTGCCTGACTTTTTTATGCGGTGGGCTCTTTGATGCCCTAATTTCTTAACGCATAACAACACGCAATTCATCCAAAAATGATGACTTTTCCTCTTTTAACACTTTATCCAAACAATTTTTGCATAAACTTTTCTTATAATTAATATCCAATTTTGTATTACAAATGTGGCAACGTTTGGATGGTGCCTTCTTAGGTTTTTCTTTATCACACACTTTGGTTTTTTCTTTTTCTTTTACAGGGATATCCTTCTCCTGTTGTTTTTAGAAAAAGAAAAAGGAGTATTGCTTATTAGAAGCTGACTCCCCACAGCATATAGTGCCAAAACCTATTGGCGTTCAGCTAATGTCCTACTTACAGAGCCCAGGGTTAAGGAACCGAATTCAGCCTCATCCATGCTGGGATATTCGCTGCTCCACATAGACCTCAGCAGACCTGCAGACTTGGTGGAAGCTTCTCCTTGCTTACCTTCCGGCGTCTGACGTCATCTTTAATGGCCTGTCTCCTAGGCCGAGACGCTGAGGTCTCTAGCGTCACTTCCGGTTCGCGCTCCGTAACCCGGAAGTGACCGAGCGCCAGAACATGCGCTTATGTGCCGGCAGCCGCGGACCCCCGAGAGGGCCGTAAAAAGCTGCCGGTACTGCCCGCTGTCTCCTGCACGCCGCAGGAGATCCAATTTTGGCAATCCGGGACCTGGAGACCCCAAGTAGGACTCACGAGGAGGCCGGACGAGGGAAGCCCCGGGGAAACAAGCACCCACGAGAGGTACGAGGTTCTACCTCCCCCCCCCCCCCCCGAGAGGAGAGAGAGGTTTACTCTCAACCTTTCCCTGTAGGGACAGGAAAAAGACTGGTGGGAGGTTGAGGGAGGGGCTATTTAATGCTCTCAATTTCCTGTCCCTACAGAGGAAGGGGAAGCAACCTCCAGTGGGGCCGTCATGGTGACGAAATGGAAACATACAGTTTTAAAACACCATTAAAAGGTCCCTGAATGGACATACAAAGAAAACAGAGTCAGGCAGAGAGGTGTGGGACTTGTGAATAAAGGTGGTCATGATGGGGTGACAAAGGTGTGCCTTATGTATACACATAACAGAATTCCTTGTTATATGTGTACCACCAGAGCAGAATGATGTAGAGTAGAGTACAACTACACCGTATCCACTGGTATCTTAAATAAAAGTGGAATGGCTAAGCTGCCTCTGGTCTCTATCATAGGTCTATGGGCCAGGGTATAACTCGCCAAAATTACATAATGTTGACCAGCACACGATGAAAGGCAGTCCTCCTCCCCTAATTCTCCTTCACTCCTGATGAAGCTACTTGATAGGCTAAGACGCGTCGTCATCCCTCCATACGCAGTTGGGATTTCGGGAACCTATGCATGGTACCATCCAATTTGACTGACACATGTGTAGTGACTGAGGGACTTATGTACTTTTTGGCGGAAGGTCCAATGACACTACAGGACCAATCCTGTGACATAGATCGTCGCCATTAGCCAGTCAATACAGACTGTCCACCAATGCTCTCAAACATTGCCATTTTGTGTTTGGTGGTGTTGGAGAGAGTTGTGCTAGGGATCTGTCCCTTTACTGTACCCTAAAACACATGATTACCCTCCCCAGTGTCCTTTTACCTATACCCCACAGCTATACTTTTAAGTGCGATCTGTTAGGAGTAGTAGTAGCAATGTGGAGGAGGCGGCATTGTTCTGTGGGGATTGTGTACTATCCCCCCCCCCCCATCACGTCACTGAAGACATACACTGACTTAGAGGTATATTATTATATGGCCTCTGATTCGGAGTCTGCTAGTGGGGACAAGTTTCCAATTTATTTGTCCACCTCATCCTCCCAAAGCGACTCTGAGAAATCCCCGAGACACGGCAAGGCGGACCAGTAAACCTGAAGTTCTTTTTTAGTGAGGACCTAATTAGTATGATTGTATCCCAGACCAATCTCTACGCTGTGCAATATATTGCCCAAAACCCCACTTCTTTTTATGTACAACCCCAGGTGAACACCTGTTAGTATAGCAGAGAGGGAGAAATATTGGGGCATAGTGCTTCTTATGGGACTAGTAAAGGACCCAACAATCTGGGACTATTGGAGCACAGACATACTGTACCACACCCCGATGTTCCACATTGCTGGCAAAGTAGTCTGGGATTTGGTACACCCACTAATGGACCAGGGCTAGCACCTCTACTTAGACAATTTTTATACCAGCACTACCCTGTTCAAGTGCCTCATTTCCAGACCTACTGTGGCATGCGGCACTGTTAGGAAAAATGAGAGAGGTCTACCGAAGTCACTGTTAGGGGAAAAGCTCAGAAGGCACGAGAGCCAAGCACTAAGCAGCGACTCAATATTGTGTGTTAGGTACAAGGACAAAAGGGACGTCCTTGTACTAACAACAATACATGGGCACACAAGCACCCCTGTACGATGTACCAGTACAGAAGCCCCCAAGCCTGACTGTATATTCGATGAATGGCATGCGGAAGTCGAGGGTGTGGTACAAGAAGTTGGCCGTGCACATCATGCAGGTAGCATTGTATAATGCTTACGTGCTGCATCGATGTGCAGGCCAGAGGGGAACTTTCCTGGATTTTCAATAGGCGGTAGTCAAGCAGTTGATTTTAAGAAACCTGGAAGGGGGAGTGCTAGTCCGTCTGGGAGCGAGGCCACATTGTACCAGGGCAGCACTTTACAAGAGAAGTTCCCCAAACTGCCAGCAAGAGAAGGACACAGAAGAGATGCAGGGCATGCTCCAAAACCCAATACAGGTATGATGGGCTTCTGCAACCTGTCTTTAGTGAAAATGAGATCCCTGGTGACAGGTTCCCTTTAAATAGCATATTAGGGCAGTTCTAGTAACTAGACTGTGGCCGACACCGCCAACCTCCCCCCAAGTAGACTGTGGCCGACACCGCCAACCCTCCCCCCAAGTAGACTGTGGCCGACACCGCCAACCCTCCCCCCAAGTAGACTGTGGCCGACGACGCCAACCGCCCCTCCTAGCTAGACTGTGGCTGACGCTGCCAATCCCCAACCCCCTTCCCCCTGCAGCCAGTTAGGGGGGTATACACAAACAAGTGATGGCCTTCTGGTTACACAGTTTACACACTGGTTTCAAGAAAATGCTTTATGTTGCGCAGTTTCTCTTCTACAGCTCTGACGCTATACGGTACAAGTGTAACAATGTCAGGACAGATGGTATACAAAAATTATCTGTTCAGGCATCAGTTCTCTTCCAGTAATTCTCCCCCATAAAGGAACATACTACAAAGAGCAGATACATGTGAACACACTCTAAAGCCATGTTCACACATGCAATTTAGATGCGTTTAGAAATTCAAGCACAACGTGGAGAAATTTCTACCTATCACAGATACGTTTACACTTAAATGCTTGCAATCAGGAATAAGCACCATATGCTTAGCTGAGAAACAATGCAAAATAATCGCAGTTTGTCAGAACTAATCTGTGATAGGGAGAAGCTTCTCCCTGCAGCTCTTGAACTGTGTTTCTAAATGCAATTATATCGTAACATGTGAACGCACTCTTTAATGGGGCGGACCTATAGCACTGCTGCTACACATACAAGCTCTTCACTGATTCGCTACCAACTTGAACCAAATTATTTGGGAAGTTGGTGAATCTGTTCGCTCCTCAAACACTTTGTGGGTCAACAAACCACAAGTGCATTTATAAATACTGCCATGGAATGATTGAGAAGAGTGACGTGTATTGCAGCTAAACTCCACACAACAACCAGATGAGTGGCGCGCTACCACTACGAGCAGTGCACGTGGTACAGCATGTTACTGAGTGCTAGCTCTTCTTACCTCTCCGTACCTCACGCACTTCAGGAATTCGGCCACATACCAATCCATGCTCCCTATAGTTGCGTCCGCTACACTACTGAACTCTCGCTCCCCACCGCTCACCCGACTCCACCCCCCAAGTGACGCACGGGGTAGGCGGGGCTTCCGCTCTCGGAGCGTTGGTGATAGAGACCTGTGCACACTGCACGCTTCTGTCACAGAGAGATAGGCGCCGCTGGGTGTTTTCATCTGTCTTTCTTGTTTAGTTCTTGAACTTGTTCACCCTAACTATCTCTTTAGTTTTAGGATAAATTGTACATTACCATACGGATTAGCTGATATATCTGACTTTACAAGCAGGGTTACTCGTGCTCAGTGTGTTTTGGTTGATTATGTTTACAGAGATATGAAAAATTGTTCTTTCAAGCCTTGGCTTGAAAGAATCTGAAGACTCCTATCTTTTCTGTGCAATTCCATAGGTCACGTGGAGATTTTAAATGCAATTCCAATGGAATGCATGTAAGTGGGCAATAGCAACAGGGGGGTCATTTAAAAAGTTTTTTTTTTTTGTTTTTTTTGCACAGTTATAGCATAACTGCGCCAAAATGTGGCTTTTACAACTGTTTCGCAAGGCTCACCACTACAGAGTTTAAAGGAAACCTACCACTTCTGATGGTAGGTATGAGATGTAAACACCGGGCACCAGCTCAGGGTGAGCTGGTGCCGGAGCTTATCTTAGCGAGTGTTTTAAACCGCTATATTGCGGATTAAACACATTTTGATTTACCTCTCCGAGGTAGTTTCGGCGCTGCGCGCGGCCGTGTTATGCCACAAGTCCTATAATGCTGTACAGGCGCCTCTCTCTCATTGACCTTCCACGGTTGTTACATCACTGCTTTTAGAGTATGCTTCCACCTGTTGTATTCAAGTAGTCCCTACCCCTACTGATACCCAGCACACCTGATTCTGCTATAGGAATGCCTTTCAGTCCTTGTCACCGTATATATGAAATACATATAACAGCTAATAACAGCTAAGCTATACTTTTTTCAAACCCATATAAAAAATGAAATATGATCTAGGATTGGCTCCTAGTGGCAATATAGACCGCTTTACCGTAACACACTAAAAAGTGCGGATAGGAGGTCAAAAACGACCCACAGCAAGTATGCATTTATAATCCCCTGGAAGATTGAGAAAGTGACGTGTTATTGCAGCTAAACTCCACAACAAGCAGATGAGTGGCGCGCTACCACTACGAGCGTGCACGTGGTACAGCATGTTACTGAGTGCTAGCTCTCTCTACCTCTCCGTACCACGCCACTTCAGGAATTCGGCCACATACCAATCCGCTCCCTATAGTTGCGTCCGCTACACTACTGAGCTCTCCTCCCCACCGCTTACCCGACTCCACCCCCAAGTGACGCACGGGTAGGCGGGTGCTCTCCGGAGCGTTTGTTATGAGACCTGTGACACTGCACGCTTCTGTCACAGAGGATAGGCGCCGCTGGGTGTATCTGTCTTTCTTGTTTATTTCTGAACTGTGTTCACCCTAACTCTCTCTTAGTTTTAGGATAAATGTACATTACCATACGGATTAGCTGATATATCTACTTTACAGCATGGTTACTCGTGCTCATGTGTTTTGGTTGTATGTTTACAGAGATATAGAAAATTGTTCTTTCAAGCCTTGGCTTGAAGAATCTGAAGCTCCTATCTTTTCTGTGCCTTCCATAGGTCACGTGAGATTTTAAAGGCAATTCCATGGAATGCATGTAAGTGGGCCATAGCAACAGGGGGGTCATTTAAAAAGTTGTTTTTTTTGTTTGTTTTTGCACAGTTTATAGCATAACTGCGCCAAAATGTGGGCTTTAACCTGTTTCGCAAGCTCACCACTACAGTTTAAAGGAAACCTACCACTTCTGATGGTAGTATGAGATGTAACACACGGGCAAACCTCAGGGTGAGCTGGTGCCGAGCTTATCTTAGCGATGTGTTTAAACCGCTATATTGCGGATAAACACATTTTGATTTACCTCTCCGAGGTGACTTCGGCGCTGCGCCGCGGCGGCGCGCGCCGCCTCCATACGGAGTGCCGGAGGCGTCAGCGCGCTTGGCGGCGCCAGCGCCGAAGCTACCTCGGAAGGTAATCAACAATGAAGTGGTAGTGTAGGTTTCCTTTAACACTGCTGTGTCTGAATAATCTTAAAGGGGTTATGCCACAAAACTATGTACTTCAAAAAGCTCCTATAGAGGCTAAAATATTTCAAAATCCGGTTCATAATGGTTACCTGGAGTTATAAATACTTTTTTATTTGTTTTTTGATGCTTGTGCGGCATCTATTCTGTGTCACAGAAAAGCAGATGTGGGAGGGGCCTAACAGGCACATGCACAGCACTGACAGAGGCAGTTATGCCACAAGTCCTATAATGCTGTACAGGCGCCTCTCTCTCATTGACCTTCCACGGTTGTTACATCACTGCTTTTAGAGTATGCTTCCACCTGTTGTATTCAAGTAGTCCCTACCCCTACTGATACCCAGCACACCTGATTCTGCTATAGGAATGCCTTTCAGTCCTTGTCACCGTATATATGAAATACATATAACAGCTAATAACAGCTAAGCTATACTTTTTTCAAACCCATATAAAAAATGAAATATGATCTAGGATTGGCTCCTAGTGGCAATATAGACCGCTTTACCGTAACAGTTTTTATAAATATTTTTTCTCATAAAATATAACATGTATACTATACTGAGGACTAACTGGTCAGATATATATATACTATATTGGACAGGAACCCTGGAAGGCACAGCAGGACACAGGAATGGCAGCAACACTGAGGAACACTGGTAACACTGGAGACAGGAACACGCAGGAACCTTGGAGACACAGGGGCAGATTTATCAAGCTGTCTGAAAGTCAGAATATTTCTAGTTGCCCATGGCAACCAATCACAGCTCCCCTTTAAAATATTCATGAGCACTGGTAAAATGAAAGCTGAGCTGCGATTGGTTGCCATGGGCAACTAGAAATATTCAGACTTTCAGACAGCTTGATAAATCTGCCCCACAGTGTTTGGGAACGCTGGGTGTCAATCACTTCTTATAAACCTATACGCACAAAGACCAGATTTCGATTGTTAAATATTAAAATTCATGAATTTTTATTGAAAAATACACAGTATCACAAATACATTTAAAATTTGTTGGAGGGAGGGGGGAGGGGGTTACAAATGTGAGTAGGGTTGAACAGTCTGTGCTGGAGAGACAGTATATAACAAATATCCAGTACACGTGGACCGGTAAGTATAATGGGTTACAATATACAAGTATGGTACAAGTTAATTGGTAAACATTGTAGCTAACATGGTAACCAAAAATTGCCATCACAGGAACACACCTGAGTTTTATATGTTTTAAATTACCTGTTATACGTATTTAATGTATTGCACTTGCCCTTGGTTTGGTTAAAGTGCTTTTAGATGTGCATCAAGTCCCTGTAAGGCCAGTATGTCCATACAACATATGAATGGGATCTCTGCATTGTTACCTGCTGGTAGGGGTACACGTGGATTTGGATAGCTGACGTCATTTCATTTTGCAGGACATGTTGTACTTTGCAACAGTATCATCACAGAGTACATACCATATATACTCGTGTATAAGCTGAAAAACCTCACCTCGGCTTATATGTGAGTCAATTAAAAAAAATAAAATGAAATATTCAGCTCCCAATCCCAATGTTAAGCATATTAAAAAAATAAACGTAATACTCACCTTCCGCCGATACTCACCCCCGATCCTCGGCAGCGGCTCCAGTCTTCGTTCTTCTCTAGCCGACGGAGTTGCGTCCATGCAAGTATCGCCGGAAGGTGAGTATTAAGTTTATTTTTATATGAGCTTGGCTGTATACTACTTGGAACTGGCTGTATACTACATGGGGCTGGCTGTATACTACTTGGAACTGGCTGTATGCTACATGGGGCTGGCTGTATACTACTTGGGGCTGGCTGTATACTACTTGGGGCTGGCTGTATACTACTTGGGGCTGGCTGTATATTACATAGGGCTGGCTGTATACTATACCCTCGGCTTATACTTGACTCAATAGGTTTTCTCAGTTTTTGGTGGTAAAATTAGGGGTCTCGGCTTATACTCAGGTCGGCTTATACTCGAATATATACTGGATCACTTTTTATTATATTTTTTGTGAGATTAAATAGGTAAAAATCATAATTTTTGGACGTTTTTTTTTACGGTGTTCATCGTAAGGGTTCAATAATTGCTTGCTCATGATAATACTCTGCAATGCTGATGTATTGCAGGGTATTAGCTGTGCTAGCTTATGCACGTGCCTATGACACCATCTTAAAGGCATGGGCTGCCATAGAAACGATTGTTACCCCTGGGCCCCCCCCCCCCCGGAGCCCATTGGGCCTGCGGGTGTTACTCGGGGACGTTAGCGGTAAATTACCGCTGACACCCTGCGACTCCCAATGCCGGCTCGGCTCCAGTGCAGAGCCGAACTGGCATTGGCTCAGCGCTGTACTAGTACTAAGGGGTTAAAAAGCCAATATGCAAAACTGATCCGTTTACAAGGATGCAAAACCGCAAAGAAAAACACCATGTATGTCACCGGCCTAAAAAGTTGCAAAGTTGCTTAAACATTTCAGACTTCTGTGTGACTTATGAGACAGTCTCAAATAACTAACAGACTCTCATGCCTCATTTATCGACCACTAAGATAAATCAAGCAATCCCAAAGAGTGTGTTCACACCTTGCTTTTTTTGGAGGAGTCTGAAACACATGCATTTTCATATGTGAGGGTGCTGTCAGGTGTAGCTCTTTGTCTCGGTTTAGAAACAGAATCAAAGCACATGGGGGCGTGCTAGGGCCTGATCGTGTATGTGTTTCTATGGAAACGCATGTGATTGATAACCAGCACCCTGTATCTTGCATTTAAACAATACAAGACACTGGGTGCTGGTTACCGATCGCATGCATTTCCATTGTCACATAAATCATCGGGCCAGGGCACGCCCTCATGCGGAGTCATTGTGTGACGGCACCATTACCATGCGTTGGGCTGATTTAGGCCAGCAGCACACGTGGCATTTTGAACCTGTTTTTGGGACGTTTTGTAAGCAGTCTGTTAAAAAACGCATCCGTTTTTGACCTGTTTTAATTAAGATAATTGGTAAAACCAAATCCTGGCAGCTGCAGGGTGCTCCTTCCCTTCTGCGCCTCGCTGTGCCCCCATAACACAAGTAACAGCCACATGTGGGGGGTCGCTGCACTCAGGAGAAATTGTAGAACAGATTTTATGGTGAGTTTTCTCTTTTTATCTTTTGGAAATGTGTAAATTTTAGGGCTAGATGAACGTATAACCGACAAAATTTGACCATTCTAAATTTCACCGCCATTTTGATTCAATTACTATGAAGATCTCAAGGGGTTAACAATCTTCCTAAAAGCTGTTTCTGATAGTTTGAGGGGTGCAGATTTGAAAATGGGTTGGTTATATAGGGGGTTTTGTAGCTAAATATTTATGTAAAAACAGTATTTATCCCCAAAATAGTCAATTCCGAAAATACGGAAAATCGCTATTCGATTTGTAGGCCGCGTGACGTCAAAATAAATTATCCAAACATTTCAAAAATTATGAAAATGTAAAGTAGACAAATGGGAAATGTTATTCTGCAAGTTATTTAGGTGGTAAATTTATCTGCCTGAATACGCGGTGATTTTGAATTTCGAAAATGGCAAATTTTTCTAAAATTTCATCATTTTTTTCTTTTTTTTGTAAATAAACGCAAAACTTATCAGCCAAAATTTTCCACTAAAATGAAGTACAACATGTGGGGAAAAAACAATCTCAGAATCGCTTTGATAAGTAACAGTGTTCAAAAGTTATTACCACAGGAAGAGACACTGGTCAAATTTAAAAAAAAAGTTGCGAGCCTTAACCTGCAAACAGGCTGCGTCCTTAAGGGGTTAAAAACGGGCTCAAAACGCCACATGTGCCGCTGGCCTTAAAAGCGTTGTCATTATTGCTGGAAGTATAAGAATCTGCGTTAACATTGGGATACAGCCAGTGAAAAACAAAAGCAAAAATGCAACATGGAGACAGAAGGGCTAAAAAGACGTGTATAGTTGGGAGCAATGAAGAAACAGCTTCAAATCAGGCAAACGGATGGTAACATGTAAAAATGCATGCATTTCTGGGATAGTTTAAAAACACTTCCAAAAAACGTGAATGCACCTAAAAATCTTACAGAAAATCCCCAAAAATAAAAAACCTGAGATAGAAGTATTGGGAATTCAGGAGGGAGAGAAGATAGCACAATTGCTAGTCCTGTCATACCAAAAAAAAAATCACCCTAGCTAAAGGAGAGGCTCCTACACTCCTGACTGTATAAGGTCCTGGAGGTTTTGGACACTCAGATGGAGCAAAGTATGTGTAAAACATCCCAAGGTCTTCCCACACCAGCTGAAGTAATTGCAAAAGGCACTGATAATGTGCTGGTTACTATGGCACCGGGTGCAACTCAGTATCAGTACACCCCAGCCAATAATGTGTACTAATGTGAGTAATTTCTATCTCCTATTAGGCTCGGATCCCAATAAATCCTCATCGGATATCTTGTGGTGCTGCTATTGTGAGCCCTATCCACCCCCCAGCTGGTCCGAGAACAACCTAAGTCGAGGAGCAAGAGAGTGGGAGAGAGATCTATGGAAAACGAAGGAGAACATGTGGCTGTACCTAGCTCGAGTACTGAATGTGACAGACTTTTGCCTGAAAAATGTATATTCCAGCAATGTCCTAGAAACTTGTTTGGTCGCTGTACCAACTCCTGTTGCAGTATGGACTCAACTGCTACGCATACAGTTAAATGATACAGAATTAACGGACAATGATTTACATATGCATGCGGACTGGATAAGTCCTTGTTTGAACTGCCCCACTTATAGTGATTTAGAAGAAAACATGATCAAAATATCAACTGGGGCTATAACTGATGCAGAATTATGCTTTGAATTTACATGTGACAAAACACACATTGTAGCTTGTATTAAATGTTTTCAGCACACCCCTGCACAACCACCAGAACAAACACCAGAACAACCACCAGAACAACCACCAGAACAACCACCAGAACAACCACCAGAACAACCACCAGAACAACCACAAGGACACACTGATGAGCAGGGACAAAGCGCTGAACAAAATGAATCCACAAATGCACACACCGAACCTAAGGCAGTGCTACAGAAAAGTTTGCCAAAAATTTGTGATAGAACTGACAAGGATTGTCATCTTCTAAGAGCCGGACGGCGAATGCAGTGTAACAGAACAATGATTGTCCCATCATTAGACTCACATGTACCCCTGCCCCCAGGTTGGGTTTTAGCTTGTAGCAATAACAGTTATACTTATTTACCTGCCAATGTGACCGGAGGTCTATGTGCATTATCCCGGTTAACCTTAACTATGGTCCCTCCACCACCTGAGCATGCCTTACGTATATCACCTGAGCATGTTCTGAGAAAGAGAGACACTATACAACTGCCCGAAGACTGTTATTATGATGTGACCCTCCTGTCAGCAGCAGAATATATAAGTCTGGCTGTATCATTAGTAGGAGTGCCCGGCTTAGCCGTAAATAATCAAAGAACACTAGCACACATGGCTTGCTTTATGATAAGAAATATAAATATTACTAGTGCTATTATAGAGGATATTTTGCTAGATTTACATGCATATAAGAAGGCTATATTACAAAATAGAGCCGCTATAGATTACCTGTTACTCAAACACGGTCACGGATGTGAAAGTTTTGCAGGACTGTGTTGCTTTAATTTATCTGACCATTCAGAAGATGTTCATGGTAAATTACAGCAACTGCATGAAATGATTACCCATATAAAACAAGATGTAAATCTAGGGTGGTGGGATTGGCTATTAGCCTGCCTACCAGATTTTGGATATCTCTCTTAATTATAAGTTGCTGTTGTCTCCAATGCATTCCATCCTTATGTACTATGTTCAAACCCACTAAGCGCCAGCATATAAAGGTAGCTTATGGTGCATATAAGGTGACCTGACCTGTCTAGGGTGGAATGTAATGGAAAACCAAAATGGAGTCGAAGATACAACATGTCTTCTCTATAAAAGACAGTTCATGTAACCTTATTTCAACTGTGAATGAGCCCAAATCAACATATTTGGATCCTCATTATATTTGACATTTTTATTCTCATTAAGTTTGACATATTCTTATCCTTATTTGGCACTCTGTTAGGCATTACACACCTGCTGGGATGCGCCTATCTTTTGGGATGCGCTCATCTCCTGGGATGCTTTCCAATGAAAACTGGCCACTTTCATGGGAAACTATACCATTAGGAGAATAATGAGAGAAAACATATGCATACATATGTTTTTCCATATAGTTTGGTGACGCACAGACATGGGGTATAAAACTTCCGTCCTATCACCTAGCGGCAGACTTACAGATTAGAACAGAACAGATTTGAAGGCTAGCTATATACTGTTGCAGTTTGTATCTCTGTGGGACGCCTGGAGAACAAACTTGATGTTACCTGTCAATACCTGTCATTCTACTGCTTGGTGATAGTCCGTGAAGACCCCTACCTGCCGGAAGGTCATCAATGATGCTGGACAGTGTTGTAAGTTGATAAGCCCGTGAAGATTTGTGTGCCGGAGCTAATCAATGAAAGTTGACAGTGTTGTGAGTATAATCTTTTGATATTTACCTCTTTATATACTTTTGTATTACAATAAACCTTTTAAATATTGTTGACTGTGTAATTTTTCTTATTCTATAACACGAAATCCAAAGAACCTGTCACTCTTTGTAATACACATGCATTTCTGGGATAGTTTAAAAACACTTCCAAAAAAAGTGAATGCACCTAAAAATCTTACAGAAAATCCCCAAAAATAAAAAACAAGTTCCAAGACTTAAGATAAATGTGTGCAAAACACATGGTTGGATTTATCACTGCTTTTATGCCAGTTTTCTTGCGTTAAAGCAGTGCATTAATCACTAATTATTGCGCAGTGCATTTCAATACATTGGCAAAAGTACCTATTCATCTCCCAATTATACACATTCTTTTTAGCCCTTCTGTCTCCATGTTGCATTTTTGCTTTTGTTTTTCACTTTAGAAACGCACACAGTAACCAGCACCCCGTGCATTCCATTGTTTAAATTCAAAACACCGGGGGCTGGTTACCATTCTCATGCGTTTCACTGGAAATGCATATGCTATTGGACCAAGTTCTGTCCCCAGGTGCTTGTATTGCATTTGTAAACTTGCGTTTGTGACTGTTACTGTAAATACACTGGTTATGGTTCAGTGTATTTACTGTAACAATGTAACTTTGCAAGTTCCTTGCAGTACAATCGCAGTATGCCACAATATGAGGGGTCAAAATATGAGTAGGAGATGAGGGGCCACAATATGAGGAGGAGATGAGGGGCCACAATATGAGGAGGAAATGAGGGGCCACAATATGAGGAGGAAATGAGGGGCCACAATATGAGGAGGAGATGAGGGGTCAAGATATGAGGAGGAGATGAGGGGCCACAAAATGAGGGTAGATGAGAGAGGCCACTATATGAGGGGTGGATGAGAGGGGCCACAAATATGAACTGGAGTTGAGGGGCCACTATATGGGGAGGAGGTAAGAGGGGGCACAATATGAGGGGAATATGAGGTGGGGAAAAATATGAGGGGGAAATGAGAGTGGCCACAATATTTGGAGGATATGAGATGAGAGAAGAGGACACAATATGAGAGGGAGATGAGAGACCACAATTTGAGTGGGAGATGAGGGGATTATGAATGGGGCCACAATAAGAGGGGGAGATGAGGGCCACAAAAATGTGGGGGAGACGTGAGGAGCCGCAATGTCAGGGGGTGATGAGAGGGGCCACAATATGAGGGGGGATCATAGGCCACATTATGAGGGTCCATAACTTGAAGGGTAGGTGATGGGTTACAATATGAGGAAAAGATCAGGGGCTATCGTATGAGGAGGAGATGAGAGCCACAATATGTGGGGAAAATGTGATGGGGCCACAATATTAGGGGGAGTTGGCAAAAGCACAGATAGCCTCTAACCCCTTAACGCTCTGCATCCGATATATAGAACACTGTAACTTAGCGCTCAGCATCCGATATATATATAGGAAGCAGAGCTGATGCCAGCTCAGCTCAAAATCGGAGCTGATCTGGCATTGGAATACACTGTATGTCAGCTGTAACTAACAGCTGACATCCCAGTGTAACACCCTTGGTCGGAGTGAGCTCCGATCGCTGGTGTTTAACCTGTTAAATGCATTTAACATGCCTGACATGGGTCTCTCCCCCATGACCACAAACCCTAACCCCCGCCCCCGGGGGAGCCATCTTTGAGGGTGCCGATCGCTGTCATGGCAGCCCTGAGGTCATGCTAGCATCGATCGCTGGTGTAACCGGTAAGTCTTTGCTTGAGTAGTAAGACTTTCATTTTGAAAAACACAACATTTTGAAGTATGAAAATAGCTAATGTTATCAAAATGTTTACCAAATTCACCTATTTTTCATAAATAAATTTGAAATATATGAACCGAAATTTCCCACTAACTTGAAGTACAAAATGTCATGGAAAAACAAACTCAAAGAGACACACGCTGGTTTTGAAAATAGGCCTTGATCATCAAGGCACAAATGAGATAGGTCACTAAGAGGTTAAAGCTGTTTTTGATAGTTTGAGGGGTGCAGATTTGAAAATGGCTTGATATATAGGGGGTTTTAAAGTTATATATTTAAAATTTTATTAAAAACAGTAATTATCCCCAAAATAGTCAATTCTGAAAATACAGAAAACCAATATTCCACTTGTAATTCACCTGACATCAAAATTAATTATCCAGATATTTCAAAAATTCTGAAAATGTAAAGCAGACCTATGGGAAATGTTATTCAGCAACTAATTTAGGTGGTAAATCTATCAGCCTAAAAACGCCATGATTTAAAATTTTGAAACTGGCAAATTTTTGATGCACTAAATGAAGTGCATCTGAGGAAAAGACAATCTCATAATCACTTTGATAACAGTGTTCAAAAGTTAGAACCATATAAAGCACCGCATGTCATAATTTCTTTTTTTAAGGGACATAGTATAAGTGGGATTTTGGGAAGTCATTAATATTAAATGGCAAAACATGTTGTCCTTTACAAATTGCATGTGTGTTTGGTAATGCATTTGCTATTGCAGATAATTCATCAGAATGCATTATTAGAGAGCCTGAACATATCCAGTTATACCAACCCCATCCTACCAACCAACCTGAACTAACTAACGCTATCCCTCTGACCCTAAGCCACTATCCTTATCCCACCGACCTTAAGACTCATATTCTCATAGCTTATATTCTTATAGAGCACACAAGGGAGAGAACACAGTCAAAGTCACAGAAGTCAAAGAACACAGTCAAAGGTCCCAACTTGTGGGCCCCCCTGCAGAGGATTTTACAGCCTGTCACACACTACTTGCAGCTACTTGTAGAAAAGAAAACAGAAATGTAAAATAAAACAAAGATGGAGTCAGAACAGACAACATGGCTGCTCTTGAAACAATATGGCTGCTAAAAGCCAGCTCATGTGACCTTATTTTCAATTATGAATGAAGCCATATAAACATAGCTCATTTTCATGTAACACTTTGTTAAGTTTGACATATTCTGGGATCCATCTAACTGCTGGGAAACTTTCCAATGGAAATTGGCCACTTCAATGGGTATAGTAAACTATAAGAAGAATGATGGGAAACACATGTGCAGACAGGGCTGGTTGGGATGGAGCTGAGTCCAGATGGGGACCTGTGCTCTGGGGCTTAAGTCTCCTGACTTGTCCTCAGGTATCAGGCAGCGGCCTGATGTATCTCTTCTTCCTGGTAGTGGTTCTGGAGGGCAGCTTTGCAGGGAGTTGCACACTGGCCCTGCTTCTCTGTCTACTGACTGGATTCCAAGACTATATCCTCCCACCCACCAGGGGTTTATATACTCCTTTGGTCAGGTGGGTGCACTCTCCAATCAGCTTCCAGATTGCCTCACAGCATCACAAGAAACATTATTGGACAATAATGGCATTTTTAACTCTTGCCTTACCAGGCAGTGGCTACAGCTACAATTACAAAGTTCTCCAGTACTTTGAGACCTCCTAGAGAGGTGATCAGTCTCCCTAACAGCTCCTGACATGGAGAGGGTGCTATTTGCAACTACCACCTTGCCTATGCGTTGGCAGGGGTGTTGCACATGTGCATACACATATGTTTCCACGTAGTTTGCTGACGCATACATAGGGTGTATAAGACCCAAGACTATTGTCTAGTGGGAGTGCAAGATATTGATGCAAGCTCCACTGAAATTATTGTAAACATTAACCCCTTCACGGAACTAGGAAGGGTCTATGAAGAGAGCTCAGGGGCTGAGCCCTCTTTATACAGAGATGGGATTTGCTGCATATCGCAGCAAAGACCCATTGCTAACACCCGCGGGTGTTAACCTGTTGTTTGCTGTTGTTTTCTTTTTTGTACACATTCGTTTAATTTTTGAAAATGTATTAAAAAGCAATAAAACCTGTATAGATTTGGTGTCACCGCGATCTTACTGAACCAAAGAATAAAGTAGAGGTGTTATTTGGAGCGAAGAGTGAAAGTCATAAAAACTGAGCCCACAAGAACGTGATGCACATTTGTTTTTAAAAATTTTTTCCACATTTGGAATTTTTTTTACGGCTTCCCAGTACATAGCATGTTATAATAAATAACATCACGGGAAAGTAAAATTTGTTACGCACAAAATAAGCCCTCACACAGCTCTGTACATTGAAAAATGAAAAAGTTATGGATTTTTGAAGATGTAGAGCGAGAAATGAGCGAAAATACCCTGCGTCCTTAAGGGGTTAAATGAATCCTGCCTGTCTAGAAAAGTTTAAAAGAAGAAATACATTTTATTAATCTTATTTAAAATTGTATAGGACTAGTCTCATGAAATATGTAAACAACTTTATTTCTCAGGCATTGGCCAGCAAATTGGACTAGTATTATGGTCCTGTATCGGGACAGTCATGTTTTGGAAATTGTTTTGCACTGCCCCGGTTGTGCGAGCCAAAAAAGGTCTAGTAAGATGCGCTATTGGTAGCTGCTCTAGACATAAATACAGGCGCTGGTGATTATCAGTAGCCTAATCTTTATATTTGTTCATTTACATCTAACGCGTTTCTACATCCCCTCATTTGTATCAGGATGCGTCCTCAGATGTATGGTGCAACCTTGTATCACGTTTTCCCCTGCGGCATTGTAACAGGCCGTCATGCAGTCACCAAATGCTGGGGGTTATAAAGGGTTTGCTCCACCCCTTCCCAGGAAAACCTCCGGGGGGCGGATGGAAAACCCGGCTCGTAGTTGATTGGGTGGTAAATCAACTTAATGCTACGATGTAGCCGGTTCACCGCGTCAAGTTCTGGGATCGCCCAGCTTCTTAGGGCTCCTCCTCCATGTGACGCTGGATGAAAACCTCGTCCAGCGATGGGCAGAGTCATGTGGACCGGAGCGCATCACATGGTCTCACAATACAAGTCACATGATCAGTGGATCATGTGTGAGTTTCCATGGAGATGGAGCAACAATGGATTTCTCAATGAGGCAGGTAGAAAATAGGAGAACTGAGTACGATGTTGTACTGTATTATAGCAGAAGGAGGAAGAGAGCTGAGATGACCTCCCTAATTACCAGACGGAGACAGAAGTTGAAGAAAACAACTTACAGTTCTTTATTTGAACCGGCAGGAACCGCAGCAACGTGCCTTTAACAGGTAGATGGAGTGCTGAGATGCTTTTGGAGGGAGCCTCAGGAGATAGTTCACCAGCCTGGATGTAGAGGGCAGGCTGGGAGGCAGCTGTGTCCTAATAGGATGCTTCAGCTGGTCCTGTAGAACTTCAGGTATCACCTTTAAAGGTAAGATGATACCCCTTTCCTCACTATACTAACTCTAGTCTTATACTCCACTCTTCAGAGGCAGGGGCTAGGCTCTTCCTGCTCTGGTATGGGCTAGACAGAGATTGCTCACTCACTCCCTAGATAGACATACTAGAAAATCTCCCTGATCTGAGCTGAGCTCAGACTAAACTAATCTGATCCCTCTCCTGAGAGAGACTGCTCTGAGATCTGAGACCCAGAACATTCCTGGCCAGGGGGTTTTATTACTTCCCCTCTGGTCAGGTGGTGGCTGCTCCTCCAATCACATCTCAGCTTACAGAGGACAGGATGTAACACAAGACATTGGATGATTGAATTTACATCATACACAGATTAACTTCTGCCTTGCCAGGCAGGATTCACCACTGCAATATCCCCTATGTCCTATCAGGACCATGTAGTGTGATGTGGTTACATGCAGGTGGGACGTATTCGCAAACACTCCCTCGCCATTGCATCGGCGAGGGTGTTGCAGTTGCCTATTTGGAGTTACGATAATCCACCTAAATGAAGCAGGCATATGGAACATAGTCATTCAAGCCCCGTGGTTTAACTGCACCAAGAGTAAATATCCAGCGGGATTCCCTTTGGCACACCATGTCATAATCGCCACCCCTTATTAAAGGGTTCACAATTTCTATGCTTTGAAAGCTAATCACTTCAAGTCTGGAAATCAGTAACATTTCTAGGGCGAGGATGTAGGAGATCATTTCTGTTGTTGCATAAAGCATGCACATTTTGCAACACCCAGTCAGGGTATCCCCGTTGGCGAAACCTTCGATGCAAATTATTAGAGAATGAAATGAAATCTGGAAGGAGGGTATTATTCCTTCTGGCTCTCAGAAATTGCCCTTTGGGTATGTCTTTGGGTATGTCTTTGAATAGGGGCTTAGGATGGTGACTCTGCCACCGCAAAAGGCTGTTTGTCGCTGTTGGTTTTCCGTACATGTTGGTAGTTAGCATGCCTGTGTCTGATTTTTTTGATGGTAAAATCTAGGAAGATAATCTGATCCATCCAGAGCTCAGAAGTAAAATAGAGCCCTATTTCATTAATATTCAGACAAGCAACAAAGTACTTATATTTGTCTGCTGTACCTTTCCACAAGATGAGAATGTCATCTTGTGTACCTACTTGTCCTTGGGTTCACTAAACATCTCCTTCTCCCACCAGCCCAGGAAGAGGTTCGCATATGTGGGAGCACAAGGGCTCCCCATTGCAACCCCTTTCAGCTTAAGGGTTCTAATCTAATTTCGTCGGGTTTCCCGAATATTTCCAATTTGCGTCGAATTGCTCCGTGATTTTGGCGCACACGATCGGATTGTGGCACGTCGGCTTTCACGCGACAGAAATCGGGGCCCGTGGCCATCAGAAAACTCACCGGATCGGATCGGAAAAAACACAGAATTTTAAAAAAAAAATGTGTCGCAAGAATAGCACTCACATACACCGGGACGAAGAAGGTGAACTCCGGCGGACTTCAGCGCAGCAGCGACACCTAGTGGATATCGGGCACACGATAGTGAATGCCGGCAAGCTCCGAATCAACGCCGGACAACGCGCTGCGGGATCGCGAATGGACCGGGTAAGTAAATGAGCCCCATTGTGTTCCAAGACAAAACAGAGAAGTTCCAGTGTAAACCTGTTATGTCTCTGGCATTGGATGGCCCTGGTGTTAAGGAAAGAGCATCGGACTTCTTGATACCCCTTCTCATGTCGAAGGGGTATCCGTTCAGGAGCTGGTGCCAGAAGCATGACATAATAATACTGCAAAATGCGGGAACACACCTCCCACCATGCAGTATTATTACGTCAAATGTCGGGAAGGAGTTAAATGCCCCATGCATCCACCCCAGTTTTTAAATTACCCATGCAGCTAGGCTCCCACTCTTCTGATGAAATGGCCCCTGCAGCCCTTTGTTGTATAAAAAAAATAAACTTACATATTCACCTTCCGATGCTCCCATCTCCGTAGCTACTCTGACGTCATCAAAGTGTGCGCTGTCGGGCAGAGCGCATGGACGCGTCTGAAATAGCAAGTACAATGTAGTTATACGACAAATCAATCATACTCTCAAAAGAGGTAAATGCAGTATACATAATATACAGTAGCGAGGGCCATGATACTGCAGACAGCTAGCCTGTTTATAACCTAATACATCAAAGATACAAGACAAACAGACATTCTCACACCAACATTTATCCTTCCCTTTATAGATAGGTAAGATTTAGCCTGAAGACTTGTGTAGTAGTGTATGGGTTCGCATATCATCTAGACCAAATGTGTTCAAGGGCATTTCATGTTGGTATATAGCGAGCAGTAGAAAAGGATAACGTTATTAATGAGCAAGATCACGTTTTTAGGTGAGGTGGGTCCCGATCCTTCCAGGACATCATTACAACATAACATAAACCGGAAAAAGATTTTGTCGTAGTGGCCATGTTCGACTTTATTCATAACACCCAAGAGACATACTGTAGGGGACATTAGCCGGGGGAACTCAAATTGTTTGTTCAGAAATTCCAGAACTTCCGAACAAAAGATATAGAGACACTTACTTACTAACTTACCCAGTCCCTGCGAGATCCCCGATCCAGACTGTCCGACGAGTATGAACTCTGCTGCAATTCATGAAGATTGTGCGCCCGATATCCTGCATGTCGCTTCCCTGATCAGGTCAGACGGAGTTTACCATCTTCTTCCCGGTGTATGTAAGTGCATGGCTTGCGACACAATTTGAAAGTTAAATCCCCCTGTTTGTCCTAATGCGCCCCCCCCCCCCCTCCCTTTTCACCCCCATAGGGCTAACAATCTTTATTTATTTTTTAAGCAATTCTTTGACAAATAAGGGTTATTTTTGCGAAGACGAGATGCACTGTAAAAAAAACTTAATTTAGTGGGGTTTTTAGTTTATTGACGACAATTTATAAACTTTTTTACGTGTGGAGGAAAATAAAATCATCAATTCCTGTGGTTTGGATTTTTTTAGCATGCTTTTGTGGGGGTTGTCAGTAGCATAACAAATATATTATCTTTATTTAGGACACCACGATTATGGTGATACTGCATTTAATATTTTAATTTTTATTTGTTCCCAATTTTATGAAGGAAAACTAGAATATAAAAAAATTGCATTTGTTTGTATTGCCATTTTATAGTGCATAACGTATAGTATTTTTGGTCTAACGGACGAGTGGTTGTCAGACTTATTTTTTGCGTGACAAGTTTGCTCTTTTTATGTATCATTTGGTGCTTAGAAACTTATTGATCACTTTTAGAACATTTTTTGTAAAGCACATTGATAAAAAGTTTGTATATTCTGGCAGTTTTGGTATTTTTTTTTTTATTTCGTCCACGAGCGGGGTCCAATTATGATTAGGATTTATTGTACAGATGTTAACGTGATGCGGCCCGCGATACCAAATAAAGTGGGGGTTATTTCGTGATTAGTTGTTTTTTAATATTTAAATACTTGTGTAACAGGGAAATGTGGTGTTTGGGGGACGTTCACTTTCTTTTATTATTATTTTACTATACAAA
The DNA here is from genome assembly GCA_019512145.1 of Engystomops pustulosus. Lineage (NCBI taxonomy): Eukaryota > Metazoa > Chordata > Amphibia > Anura > Leptodactylidae > Engystomops > Engystomops pustulosus. The sequence continues at coordinate 113,308,667 of CM033645.1, forward strand.
AACTTTCATTTATTGATATTTTCCTTTTTTTACAGTTACTGTACACTCAGCGTTGAATCAGATGAAGTCTTCTGACACGTTTTCAAGTCTTTTTTACAGGTTACACAGTGCAATACAGGGCTGCGCATCCCGAGTGTGTTTACAAGCCGGTCCTGCAGGAGGCCCGGACCCAGGCCACCGAGTGTAGGATCCGCGCAGGCACCGGCCACAGTCCCCGGGGCCACTGCGTAAGTCGAGATGCGACGCCCCCGGTAACGCGCCGTCGGAAGGGGTTCGATTCACCTTTAAACAACTTTAAATGCCTCTAACACAACTCGGTCCCACGCGACCGCGGCGTGGTTATGGGGTTAACATAACCCACTCGGGATCGAGAAATCTCTCGTGCGCAGAAGTGTTAGAGGAGGGTCGGGTTGTCAGCTAGTAATAACATATATAAACGCAGTTCCAGAGACCCCCCAGAAGGCTGACGTAGAGGAACTGTCATTGCAGGGACGCACCTCCCGCGATTGCTATAGACTATTTGTCAGTCAACTGTCGGGAGATGGGTTCAAGGATACAGGTTTCATCGCCCCGTAAGTATATTTATTACTTAGTCGCTGGACTGAAGACCCTTGGTTCAAATTTCATCGTGTGCTGTATGAGGACTATGGCTCAGCTTAGAAATCTTTAATGGGGTTTTCCCTTGAAAGAATAATTGCCAATTCTATTCCTCTATTGATGTTCGTACCACCATGAAAGATCATTTAACCTTAATTGGGCAATAAAAACTGAGTTGTAAAATGTGTTTAGTTTTAGCTACTATCTCTCCCTCGGACTGCTCAATGCAATCCCAGGGTATGGTTGGGGCCTCTCTTAGGTATTTGATTAGCGGTCGCGCTGCATTGTGGTGCAGTGGCATACGTTTTGGGTGAAGTCAGTCTGCACTGGGTTTCATCAGCCGATGGGAATATTGGGCCTGCTGGGATCGACTCGATTCGCTGATTTGGCATGAGCACGGGGATTATAACTTCCAATGGGTACGCAAGGACGATGCACTGTACATGGACCAGAAGAAGAAGGTGAACTCTCCGTTTGGAGGCACATGGAAGTGACACATGCAGGTATCAGGTGCACCGGGTACGGGGTGTACAGGCGCGTATCTTAGTAAACGCGGCACGTGCATTCTCGTAATAATGCACTTTCGGGAGACTGTCGTGGAGCAGGTCAGTCAATTGCCCCATTATTATCCATCTAGTTTGTTGGGTGTTGAAATCTTGGTTAGATTATCACGGACTCGGTAGGTAATACACTTCCTCTGGCTTTGACATTGTAACTAACACACTGACACACGAGGGAGGGGAGTCCCCTTTACCTTCAAAAGTATTTTACTGACTACTTGCCAATCACAACGACGAGGTAGCGGTGAGGCTCCAGTAACTGTCTTAAACACCCTTTCTCCATATGATTACGGTAGAGTCTTCCCGTTTTTTTCTTGTGCACGTTTCTTATTTTTTTGTGTGCCGATACATCGTGTACAATATCTTAGAAGACATACATGGGTGTCATTTACTAAGAGTCCCGATTCACATTTGTTTTTTACGTAGTTACCCGAATATTTCCAATTTGCGCCATTCCCCCTGAATTGCCCGTGATATTGGCGCTACGCGGTCGGGTGTGGCGTCATCCGGCGCTCGCATGCATGCGACGGAAATCGGGGGGGCGTGGGAGCGAACGAAAACCCAATGATTCGGAAAAACCGCGCATTTTTTTACAAAAAATCAGGCATCTTTAAAGGACATTTTGGGCTGATCGCAAAATTGCACTTACCTTCACTCTGTCGCGGCGCTTGGTGTATTCTCGGGAGTTTCCGATGCCCTTCACGCAGCAGCGACATCTGGTGGACTGCAAGAGGAACTACCCTTAATAAACCCCTGGCGGACCATCCAGCGCAGACAACGCGCCGCTGGATCGCGAATGGACAGGGGTAGAAAAATACAATCTGCCCCAATGTTGTTGGGAGGAACGTACAACATGCCGGCCTCTGGTCAACAGGTCAAGCTAAGTGGGGATGATATCCCCTTTTAACCTCTGCTACTCCTCATCTACAGTGATCACTGAAAAAGAACCCCAGAGAAGGGTGTTTATAATTGAAGAAGTGCCTGGGGATTCTATGCGGACAAGTCCTGGGATTTTGCGGGACAAGTGGTTGGAGCTCTGCGGGACATGGATGGATTTGCGGGCACAAGTGCCGACTTTCGTGGGACAAAGTGCCTGGGACTCTGTGGGACAAAGTGCCTTGGGACTTCTTCTCGGACAGTCGGCCTTGGGAATCTGTTACACTGAACCCACATTGGAGCCCAGATTATTATGCCCCTCAGGTCCAACTTAATGGCCCACCTGGACATTAATTTGAACATCTGATGATAGGCTCCTGATGTGGAATTTTAAGATAGTTAGCTTTTGATAAGGAGCATTAACTGCATGTAGTCCAGATAAATCCCAAATACCATTTATTTATGTTTCCATATGGTGATGAGCAGATGCTTGAAGCCATCCATCCACACAGTGCCAAACCAGAGAATTGACCCAATTATGTTGTTTTTTATGAGTTTATTTATGGTTTTTTTTATAGATCAGGACCCATATTAGACCATGTTAGTGGCCAAGTTTGTCAGTATATACACCTGCAAAAAATCTGTCCATAGACAATTCCCTGGTACAGTTTAGAAGAGAGACTTCAATTCCACTAGTACCTGCCCAATAGAAGTGTACGTGTATGGGTGAGAGATTTAAGCTAGGCGTAAAGTACATCTCGGCTATACGTATAGTTCAGGATATAGAAGGGAAGGAGTCCACAATAGTGCCGCAGCAATGTCCCCCCTTCCTGGGTATACTGAGAAGGTAGTTTGGGATTTATGCACCCCTGACCAGACCAGGGCTACCACCTCTAAACTGGAAATTTTTGACAGGATTTAAGTGATCTGTTTTCTGGAAATACTGCCAGCAGCAACACCTAAGAGAGGAACTCAAGGGGTCTCCTGAAGTTGCTGGCCAATCGTGCAAAAATCTAGGAACAGAGGCAGGGCACTATCGCGACTCTCTGTATTGTGTGTTAGTACAAGGTCTTAAGATGAGGTCGCTTGATTAAACAATAATACTAAATGGTCACACCATCACCCCGTCCCAGCTAATCTGCAGCGCGTTTTATGCCAGTACAAACCACCAGTCGTGATACTGCATTTTGGGTACTATAGGTACATAGGGGATGGTTGAACTTGTTCAACCAGTAGGTTCAGGATTTAACACCAATGCGTAAAATTTGAGATGGTGTGTTACACAAGAAACTGGCGTGCCAGATGGCAATGCTAATGCAAACATGGTACATCGAGGTGGCAGGCCAGAGGGTAACTTTCCTGGAGTTTCAAGAGGTGTCATTAAGCAATTGTTCTTTTTGGGCGAGACCAGGAAGGGGAGAAGTGCCAGTACTTCAGAAGCGAGGCACAGACGTTATTGTACCACTGGGCAGCATTTCCAGGAGGAAGTGTCTCAACCTGTCTCGAGAATAGTCGACACAAAAATGTGAGGATGGGTGCTCCAAGACAGGCATTGGATAACACAACTATTTACCATTTTGAACCTGCCCGAAACTCACGGACAATGTCTACATGTTGGCTCTGGACATATCTAGCATTTTACCCTGATGTACCATCCACAGAAGCCAGATCATAATGTGTTTTGGTGCGTGTCTCCCAGTGCCATGAGAGCTGGGCACCAGTTCCCATGGATATACCGCAGAATGATTTTCGAGGTGTTTGTGTTTCCAGTGGCAGCATTGTTGGGAAAAGTAGTAGTGAACATAGTTGTTATACAATCGCCGTACCAAGACAATTGCAATTTTATGCTGTTCCCATCGCTTGTAGTTGCCTTTGGGGCTTTGCACTTTAGGAGTTAAAATGCTTCACAGACCATAGATATTAGCTTTGAAGGGTTGCCTCTTTCCCTAAATGGTGGACCGTTCTTTTCGGGTTTTTATTGATCTGGTTCCTCCGGGACACACAACACCAATCTAGTGAAACGAAGCAAGCTCCAAAACTAAAGTGCTTTGACGCTCTTTCATGCAACAGAGAATCACGGGGGGGGCTGTCGGAACCATCTGAATTGATTCGGCTAAGCGCTGGTGTTAACATTCAGATTTTGGTCGCAATATCAAGCACTTAAGTGCAACCCGGTGAAGAAGGACGGTGAACGGCGAGGCCTCCTGAGCAGGACACGAACAGCTGGAGTATCGGGCTCTAGATCTCGGTGGAATCGCAGCAGGGTATATTCAAAGGTCGGAGTAAGCTATTTCTGTGAACTCTCTGGGACCAATAAGGATTACAGTGCCCCATTAGGGGATAAATGAAGAAGAAGACAAATGGTAAAAAGTTTCTACCCAAAAATGTTGTGGTAGACTTTGTCTAAAAAAGTACGAACATTTGTTACCGACACGCGAGTTGTATGTACGCAGAGAAGGTTTGCACGGCAATCCGGCCATCGGGTTGCCATCGGCTCTGCCGCTTTGTCCAAGCTGCATAGGCGTGACACTTCTAATTCACGCATGATCACATATCACTAATTCATATGATAGTGTAATGTGAAACAAAAAAAAAGTTAAAAAAAAAACAAACAGACTATACAAAATGAAATAAATTCATAAATGTTCAAAAAGACCCCCCTAACACATTATAAAAGCGAACAAATACAAAAAAAAAAATAATAAAAAAACATTGTAGTTATCGCCACGCTCCCAAAAAGTTCCCATCAATACTGATCTTAAAAATGGGTTTCCCCAGTTAACCCCAACAATGCAAAAATTGCTCAATATGTCTAGATAGCGGTACTTTTTTGGCCATTTCGCCAGTTCGAGTTTAAAGTGAGGGGACGGTAAGAGGGGATTAGGATAAGAGGAAGGAGGACATAAAGTACAAGTCTTGCCGTCCCAAATGGTTTGAAATGAAAACGACCGCTCATCCAGGAAAAAATGACCACCTTAGCCAGAATATGTAAAGGCAATAATTTTTTGGTTCAAACTTTTTACTTTTGGTATAAAATCTATTAACTCCTAATTAAAACCTATATAAATTTTGGTATCCCTGTGATCGTACACAAACGCAAAGATATATTCAGAAGTCTCTTTGGAGTTACATAAAAGACTAAAAACAGAGCCCTAGGAAAATGGCTCAAATGCGTATTTCTTCCTCAATTTTAACCGCATTTTGAATTGTATTTCCATCTTCCCAGTACACGTATGTGAATATAACATACGTCACTAGGAAGTACAATTTGTTGGCAATGTTGTAATATATGCCCCCTATACCCACATGATAAAAAGTTAAAAAATTCTTGGGATAAAGGTTGGTGGTAAACTAGGACCACGTCACATGTGGCATTTTGGTTGCGCCCAAATGTCCTTGTGTCACAAAATTTGGTATACATTGTGTTCATCCAACACATTGGGGGCAGATTTACTTACCCGTCATTCGCGATCCAGCGGCGAGGTTTTTTCGGGGATTCGGGTCTTCTGGTGATTTAGTACGGCAGTTCTTCCGACGTCCCCACCAGTGCGCTGCTTGCGTACAGTCGCTCCGAGACCCCGCTGGAATGCACCATCCTAACCGCGTGAAGGGAAGTGATCCCTCAACACCTTTTTTTAAAAAATGATCGGCGGTTTTTTCCGAATCCGTCGGGGTCTTTGTCAGCTCCCAAAATGGTGATGAAATGCAAGACTACAGCTAATCCAGGAAAAATGACACCTAGCCAGAGAATATGGTAAGGCAAATTTTGAGGGTACACAAATTTTTACTTTTGGTAATAAAATCTATTAACCCCTAATGAAACTCTATAAAATTTGTACCTGGATCGTTACCCAAACCAAAGAAGATATATCATATGATGCTCTTTGGAGTGTACGTAAAGACGTAAAAACAGAAGCCATAAGGGAAAAACGCTTCAATGCGATTTCTTCTCAATTAACCGCTTTTTGAATTTATTCCACTTCCGAGTAACACGCATGGAAAAAATTCCGTCCTAGGAAGTACAATTGAGGTTGGCAATTGTTGGCAATATAGCCCCTATACGACTGATATAAAAAGTTTCAAAATTCTTGGATAAAGGTTTGTGGTCCTAGGAAAAACCCTGTCACATGTGGCATTTTGGTTGCGCCCCACATGCCCTCTTTGTATCAACACATTTTGGTAACATTGTGTTTCCAACACATTGGGGCAGATTACTTACCCTTACCCGGGTCCATTCGCGATCCAGCGGCGCGTTCCTGTGCGGGGATTCGGGTTCTTCTGCGATTTATCTAAGGCAGTTCTTCCGACTCACCAGGTGTCGCTTTGCTGCGCTAAAGTCCGCCGAGACCGCCGCTAATGCACCATCCTAAACTGTGAGGTAAGTGCAAGATCCCCGCAACCACTTTTTTTTTTTAAATGCGTCGGGTTTTCCGAATCCCGTCGGGTTTATCGTTCGGCCAAGCCCACCGATTCTGTCGCGTGCATTGCCGGCACCGATGCGCCAACATCCGATCGTGTGCGGCAAAACCGGCAAATACAGGAGAAATCGTTGCAAATCGGAAATATACAGGTAACACGTCGGAGAAACGCCGGGAAATACGCGCCTTAGTAATGCCCCCCCATTAACTGGAACACAAAGGATAAGATGCAATTACTTCAAACACGTCATCGCAGTGGAGCTTTAGATTTGTGTTCCAAAAGCAACCACAAACACGCATGAAAGTGGCCCCAGGGGCTCTTACACACCGTCTGGCACCTTGAAAAAAGAGTTTCGTGCCACCCAACAAGCTTCAATAGGTCACTTTCTTCCCTTCGTGCTTCGCATGTGCTGACAGTGTTTGGTTACATTCACATTGGTGGTGTCTTCTATATTCGGAAACGAGTGGCACAATATAATCTAGATGCATTTCTTAAACGTTTTGTAGGGTAAATTTGGCGAATTTTCCCAAATCGAACCTTCATTTTCTGTTAAAATTACTATACAGGTTATGTACAGCTCGCTACCTGCCGTTTTTAAGGTAGTTAGGAGGGGATGAGTTCTAGAACGGAGATGTATTATGTGGTATTGTTCTTCATTAACCCCCTTACCGATGCCGCCCATATAGTTAGTGCGCGGTACATGGAAGAGGCTCAGGTTTTCTGATAGAGAGCACTAAGGCAGGAAGCTAGTTACGTGGCCCCTTGACCGCCAAGCTTTGACATAGTCCAGTCCCTATGCCTTATGCGCATGCGTAGTTGTTCATCTCTTATAGAAGCGGGACGTGCACTCAATTTTGCCGCATAGGCATTTGGGGAATCTTCCACAGATCGTTTCGAGGCTGATGCTCCATATTATTATTTCACCTGTGATGATTGCTCTGCCAGCGATTCTTACTGAACAGTGGGGTAGCTCTGGGGGGAGAGACGAGTGCACGCTGATCTAATGAGGGGCAGGCCTGTGGAGGAGTGGATGCAGCAGCTCCATGTCAGCGCCTATATCGGGAAGTTCAGCCCAAGTTGGTTTTATTAATTGTCTGATAAGTGTCACTGTTTTGCCAAAAGCAGTCTGATCATCGAGAAGGACTTCACCGATGTGTGAAATGGATCCACTTCTACTAACCGCACCTCCAGCAAATTCCTACCCCTGCATAATTTGCAGATATAAATAAGAAAAAAAATCCAGAGAAAGCATTGGTCCCAATTCATGAAAAAGTATGGGGCTAAAGATGGAGTGTACAAACTCCTATAGTCTTCTGCTTGCTGCAGCCACAAATGTTACATAGTTGCTACAAGCCTCAACTCGTTGCTTAGATAGGCAATGTAGTTGCATGAAAAACACAGTTAGAGAACTAGACCGCCAAGGGTGGTACAAGGTTTAGGGTCTGGATGGGAGTCCACCAACCCTTCCTCTAGTCGCTAGATTGGGACGAATGGCAAACCGCATCCAGCGTCGCCACCACCTAACACACCCGCAAACAAAAAAATGAGTGAAGGGCAATAGACTAGAGTAGATAACGAGTTGGGGCGGTTTGAGGAAAGGTTCGCCCGCGTCCACTTGTTTCTATCGCCAACACCATTGGATCACATCAAAAGGCTTTTTTCTAGTCACACTGTCACGCTAGTACGGACCTGGTTGATTCGTTGACTTGAACTCTCCTCATTGCGTCCAGTCCAACCTCCTCCTTTAGCCACCTTTTGTACCGTGAATATATAAACTGATAGTGCTGTCCCCCAATCCTTACCTGTAGGAAGCACCTGTGTCCGGGGTTAACGAAAGGTCGAATGAGAGATTTTGAAATTACAGTTTTGATATCCACGTGACCTAGGATAAAGAATGGTCGCCTTAGCGCATTTATGTCCTTCTCAGATTTAGGTTATGATGGATATCCCTCCACACTTTGTTGGAAGCTCTATTAGAAACCACTAAGTAGTGTCTCTGTCTGTGGTATTTTACATGAAGCTAATCAGGTCCTTCCTGGTAATTACGCAATTCTTCAATAACACTTGGGGAACCACCCACCCAATCTTTTGAGATGTCCCTTAGGACTCGTTACGGACTATCTGGTTGTAGCTAAAGCTAACAACCTGAGAGAAAGAATATTTATTACTCTGTGCACAGAATGGTATTTCCCGCATTGATGATTTGGCTTTGTCTCCTAGATACTGCTATCCTTATGTGCTTGAATTGATCATACTGTTGCCACTCAAGTCCCATTGGACCACTTGCTATGTTCCTCCGAAACTCCGTGTTGTATGCCCTCCCATGACTCCCGACTATGGCATCTATACTCGGCTTGGCTGCTCTCCTCGACAGTCCGGGGTTACTTGGTGCCACTGTGGGTTGTTGTGGGACACACACTCAACACATCCAGACCCTCCTCCTGGTGTGGGGGAATCTATAAATCTTCCCATTAGGGGGATTTTTTTTGGTGTAGCGGGACTTCAGGCGTGACACTCAATGCACAGCTAGATGCGACTATCTATGCCCCTGGTTTCCGGCTGCAGGGTATCTTGAGCACACCTAAACGCTGAAAAAAGAGCGTGGGCGGGACCAAAAGGGAGCACCTGGCAGTGTAAAAAAGAGTCCAGCGCACTAGCGTAAGGGGCCTACTCGTTAGAGAGGCACCATATTGAGTTGGGGACTAAAATGGGGAAATTGCTGGCATACTGTATCTTCACGGTCCTGAAAGGTCTGCACCTCTCTTCCATTCCATTTTGGATGGCCGAGCCCGCTCTTAATGCAGTTTCCCGATACTAAATGTAGTCTCCTACTATCCTCCCTTTATGGGTCCAGGGTGTACCGCCTACCCCGTAGTTGAACACCGCATTTCTGGATACCCCCTTCTTGGTATCTCCCCAAACTCTTGCTGATCCACACCAGATCCATCATAGAGCTGGACTGATCTGCAATGAGACGGGCTGAGAGTATACAATCGCTTACCCTTGGCAAGACCACCGGGAGACTATATGGTGTGAGGGATAGTTGTATAACGACAACGTGTGGAGGGTCCAACACCCCTCCATCTAACCACTATATCTGCAGCATTGAAATCGTATCCCTCGCCCGAAGTGCCATGCTCCGTCCTTCCTAAGCAGGCAAAGATCTTTCTTACTCCCGCGACTCATATCGTCACTCCGCCTCCTTGAATACGACATAGAAATACATTGCAAAATATTATATGGCCACCAGACCTTAACAAAGTAATCCTCTCTCGTGTTCATCCGGACCAAACGGTATGAAACCAGTCCAGAAAAGGGATGCATTAAAAACACTTACCGGTCCTGTCCGCGGCCAGTGGCGCGTTCTCTGGGGGATGTCGGGTCGTTTCCACGTGATTCACTCTAAGTAGTTCCCCAGATGTCCACCAGTGTCGGCGTTACTTGCGTGATTTCGCGTCGGAGTTCACTGAGTTTCAACCAAGCCAGGCCTGGGTGCAGGTGAAGTGCGTGGTCAAGCGTCACTTGTTTTTTCAAATACGGCGGTTCTCCGTTTCGTTGGCGCACACAATCGATCGTCGTGCAAAACCAAAAATCCTGTGGCATGGGGAAACATCCGCAACGCAAAACAGTTAAAGATTTGTAGTACCTGAACATAAAAACGGGCAATTCCGGCCGCTATCAATTAAGCCTCCCATACATTGTGTTGAAGTCTGGTCTTTACCGCTGACATGCTCTCCTCTCTAATCAGTGTGTGAGACATCAAACTGACAGCTACACAAAGTACCTTGACTAGTTCTTTGCTTACATGGGCTGCCTGGAGGTTTTGTTGTCATCTCTCCGTATACACACACACAGGCTGCAGGGGGCGTGGCCGTACCAGGCACAGAACACATGGCAGAGCCATTACAAACCAAACCTTAAACATCATTTACAGGTCGTCAGTCCAGCACTGGTGGGTTGTGGTTATGCTCCCATCATGAATAGGTGGACATTGAGTATCCTAATATCACGTAATATGATAAGGTACGGAAAAAAAGAGCAAGTCCATCAAAGTCCAACCTTTATACTTAAGTATAAGTTTTTATCCCCATAACTCGTGATATTTTTTTCTTCTCTCCAGAAAGGCACCCAGGGCCTCCTCTTGACACTACATAGAGTAAGTAACGCCATAACAACCCTCTGCGGCAGAGAGTTTCGCATAGTTCATGCTTTATAGTAAAGAACCTTTGTCTTTGTGATGGAAATTCTCCTCTCCTCTTCGTAGAGAATTGCCCCCTGTTCTGGTCACAGGCCTAGGTATAAAAGATCTTTGAGAGATCCTTGTATGTACGTTCAGGGATCTTGTACATTATAAGAAGGTCACCGTCAGTCTCTTTTTTCTAAACTGAAAATACCCACAAATTTTGTAACTGTCATGGTATTCTAGTCCCCCCATTCCCCCTAATATCTTGGTTTGCTCTCCTTGCCCCGTTCCAGCCTCTACTATGTCCTTTTTATACCCTGGGTGCCCAAAACTGGTAACACATGGGGCACATTTATTTACTCGTCAGTCGCGATCCCGGCGGGCTTACTCTTCTCTGGATTTGTTTCCCGGCAGGGATTTATGAATTAGTTATTTTCCGCCGTCATCCGGGTGGTCTGCCATGCCGAACTGAAATCATTCAGGATCGCCGCCGGGACAATGCACCACACAATCGGCCAGGTGAAGGTAACGCTCCCGAAGCGACATTTTTCGGAATGGTGGTTTTTTTTTACGGGAGAAAACGAGGGTACGAAAATTGCCGACAGCTTTTCGAATCGCGATTCGTTCCAAAACCCGGTCTATTTCTGCGCGCGATGCCGTCGCGATGCGCCACAGCCAAGGAATCGCGTTGCGCCACCATCCCGTGGCATTCAGTACAATCGGGCTGCCAACATCGTGGACAAATATCGGGTAGACCCGTCGGGAAAACGCCGAATCGGCTGCCTAGTACAATGACCCCGCAATATGGATCTTGTGGTGTCCTGACCATATGGTATAAGGGGCAGAAACTATGTCTTTATCATGAGGACATCCTTTGATTCCTCTAACTTATGCACAATCCTCACTAATTTTAGTTTGCTTTAGAGCAAAAGAGCATCGCTCTGGCCTCATGCAAGCTGGTCACTTAAATGAGGGAATGTGGGTTTAGCCATGACCAACAATAGCCCCCAAGTCCTTTTCAGGCTCAGTTTATAGCCAGTAACTTGACTGTCAATGAGAACTGAATGCTATTACTTACACAGCTTTAGTATTCATCTGCAAATGTTGTAAAGACGTAGATGACTGTGGATACCCTTACAAGGTCAGTATAATAAAACTATTTAAAAGAAGTGGCCCCAATCTGACGCCCTTGTGCCTCCACTGTTAATGACAATCCCCCAGTTATGAGAATTGCCATTGAAGACACCTCGTTTCTTTACAAGCCAATTACTTACCCAAATACACAGATTTTCCATTATGGTCCCAGCAGTTCTCATTTTAATACCAACTTTATGTCGCACGCACACGGTTAAAATGCCTTTGAAAGAGTCCAGATTATAACAATCCACTGCGTCCCCCAGATCCAGTCTGGACTTACTGTCCTAAACAAGATTAGAACCAATGCAGGATTAGTCTGAAAGGACCGAGTCTCAAAACCCATGCTGACCTGGGTTCTACAGGGTTTATGTTCAGTGAGGATAAACTCATCGATAGCATCTCTAACAAACCTCCAATATTTTTCCCATCACCATCAGAAGTGAGACCTCCAAGGTCTGTAATTTCCCCGGATCGCTTTTGATCCATTTTGTATGTTGGTACCACATTTACGGTGCGCCAGTCCTGTGAAACTACCAACCAGTCCTTCAGTGGAATATTCAAATCATTAAAACTAACGGTTTTCTATCACGGTCACATATTCAGCAGAACCCGGGGTGTGGTGTGTATATGCCATCTGGCCCCCTGTGATTTATCTATCTTATGGTTTGAGGCAGCGCGGCGTTCCTTTCCTGGGTTAACTGTTACTGATAATGACTATTGGACCAGCTCAACAGGTCATTTGCCTTATACATCTTTGACCCTCTTGCTTACGATTACCTGGCATGTAGAGGGACAATACGAAGAGAGAGGCAATCGCTTTAGGGCATTAAGCGTTTAAAATATATTTAGTAGTTAATTTGTCTGACTGGGTTCTTGTTAATCATTGAGCGCGATATCTGTGCCAGAATCATGCCTGAAGTCCTGGTCACAACTGCCCTTATCCTAAATGAGTATTAACTTTTTTAGATGATCTTCCTTCCTTAATTTGTATGTACTTGATGTTCATTGCCTGCCCAGTATTATCCCTTAAGAACTCTTCAAGCTATTTATAGTCCCTAATCCTCTAGCAATCCAAATTCGTTGAAGAAGAAAGTTAAAACCACGAAGGTGGATACAAGAGGGTGGAGCAGAGAAGGGAGAACCGGGAGAACCTCGAAAGGAGCAGGGTACTACATGTAAGAAGGCGGGCTTAATGGCCCCTTGCTTTAGTACTTGCTCCAGGCACTAAGTCTCGGTGGGGTTAGAGCTCCAATTCATATTTGATACTCTGGCGCCCGATTGTGTATGACCGCTGTAGAACATTGACAGAGCAATGCTGCGCACCGGCTCCCTTGCAGGGTGATCCATAGCTGGGTTTCTGAATGAACCTTCACAATAGTTTTTTTGTTTTTAACTCGTTTATTTGAAGTAAGGAAGATAGGATTTTTGCACTCACAAATATCTTATCACAAACAATATGGTTACAGGAAATTATAGTGCCAATTCAAATATAAATAGCCACACCAAACAGTCGATGGTCAGAGAGAATATATTAGTAAACAACAAATGGGTGCACAGTGCGATTGTCGATCCTTACTCACAGGATGTTATCTTCTTGAGCGGCAGGTTGCTTGGGAAAACAGCCAAAGCAAAACATGTACTGATACATGAATAAGATCAGATGATTAGTTATCATAGTTAATGATTGAAGGCTAGTGGAATAAGGGGATGGGAGGGGTGTTGTGGTTTTGTGTTCACCTCTCCTTCTTTTATGATTCGCCTTTCCTCAACACTCCCTATCCTACTCCGACTTTCCTATTTTCTCTCCATCCACCGCCTACCTTTACTTTTCTCTCTTGCTCCCCGCCCCTCCTCCCCCTCTCTACGTTGGTGAGGTAATATGGCGGGCTGGGAGCTCAATATAAAGTATTGGTGTAAGTCTCACACTTGCCGCCCTTACTTTGAATTCTCGAGAACGTTTGTCTGTGTAGGAAGTTAGAAAAAATATCCTTTCATATGGGGAATTATTCTGTTAAATAGGCGTTTGTCATTGAGCAACATCAGGCAAGGAGCGCGTGGGTACCGCATCCCGCGGCGAGAGGTGCCGTATAACCGCACTTCTGAAGGAAGGTCTAGTGTGATGTAGCCATGGTCTCATCTGAGGAGCCCAAATAAAAATATGGAGGCGTTTGATCAATGGTTTGTCTCTTAACTAATATGTCAAGTAGCTCGGGGCTCATTTACTAAGGGCCGATATTTGACGCCCTGGATTTGAGGAGATGGAGGCAACTGCTGATCGGATTGTTCCTGTAGCGTGATTTGTCGCGATCGGCGCATGGTTTTCTGGAGAAGAACATAAAATAAAAATGGGACACCCGCCGGAATTCGCGCAAGAAAATGCGGAATTAATAAAGCTTCGTTGGGTGATCTCAGACTAGGAGATCTGCACTTATAGCATCGGGACAGAGAAGGTGAGTTCGGCGGGTGCTCGGCCTGCCTTCGGTGTTTTGAAAGCAGCCCACACCTTGCTTTAGTCAAATAATGGGCGATTCCGCACGCCAGTTACGTGAACGTGGCGGGCACAGACTCCGATCAGCAATTCAGACAACGCAGCCACTTGATGTTGGATCGCGAATGCGATGTCGGTAGTTAAAGTGCCCATATGTGTCTATGACCGCCTTCGAAAGTCTGAAGGAATGGGGCCCTATGCCCAGATTATGTGCCAAAATGAAGCTGTTGGCACAATTCACTGGGATACCGGAGAAGGGAATATGACCAATTTTGTTGCAGCGTTATCTGAGTTGTTAAGTAGCTATTGATGAATATGTAGCGTTAGATTAGTCTGTGTGATGAGTAGGAGGGGGATACATAGCAGTGATGCAAAGCCTCGAAGTACTTACGCAAAGTCCGCCTCCTCGTTTAGAGGTGGGCCAAATCTAATGCCCTCCATTCGCCCAATTGCTTTGCCCTGCTTGGGAATTGGCGTTGGCTCAGTGGGCTATTGAGCTATGAGGTTAGACTGTAGAAATCATGGACCTGTGGTCCTGCACTTTACTACGACTGTCAAGGGGCTCAATGTGAGAGAGAAGGAGTGGTCAGAGGACAGCTTTGGGTATGGAAAGCATGTCTTACTTGGAAAGAAAGAAGTTCACTACTGTCTTGGCCCAAGAACGCGTGTAGTCGTGCTTTATGGGGTTTTTTTTGTTTTGTAGTAACTGCTCAAAAGACATAAAATACATATCCTGCATAAACATTGTTATAGTGCTTTTTACCCACAAGATACAGGAATAAACGCGTTAATGGGGGCATATTTACTGATGGTCCGCGGACCCGCATCTTCGTCGGGTTCCCGACTTTTTTCCCCTTGCACCGCATTTAACGCGTGTTTGGCGCACGCGCTCGGAAGTTTGGCACAATCTACAGCGCGGGATTTACCATTCCAAATTGTGTCACCAAGCGAATGTCGCTTGCATGTACTGGCAAGAAGAAGGAGGTTGAAACCTCCGGCGACCTCTGTGGGGGAAGCGACACAATCAGAGGTGGTAAAATGTGATGTCAAAAGAAAGTTGTCGCGAAAGAACGATCTCAGTGAATCGCGGCAGCTCTGAATCTCTCGTCGGACAACGCACTTCGGGATCGTGACAGGATGGGTAAGTAAATGTGCCCCTGTGACACAAGATGCTGCTTGTCATTTGTGGTGAGTGTGAAGGAACTATCCTAAGTCCATTGCTAACTTTTTACATCTTGTTTAATTTATCCAGCAAAAATCTTTTTCGCAATGGGAGTAATAATGCCCCAAAATTTGAGTTGTGTTTCATGTCCAGGCGGATGTTAGGCGGGATCTGGTTACCACTGTGTTTGGTCCTGCGTAAGGTTAATGGGGCGCAAGTAAACCAAAAGCCCCGTAACTTTTGGGATCTCCGTGCCAATTTAAGCTTTCCGGCTGCTTTTCGCTGGGAACAGGGATTTAAAGGTGCGTTTTTTTGGCGCACGGGCCGAATCGGGACGTCACAAACGTGGGCGGGGGGGTGGCGGCGGGCCGCCCCAGCAAACATCCCAATTAAGGCGTGAACGTGGTCCTAGGTACCACAAACCTTTATCCCAGAGAATTTTTAACTTTTTATCATGTGGTATAGGGGGCATATATTTACCAACAATTGCCAACAAATTGTACTTCCTAGTGACGGTATATTATATTCCATACCGTGTACTGGGAAGTGGAAATACAATTCAAAATGCGGTAAAATTGAGAAGAAATCGCATTTGAGCCGTTTTCTTATGGGCTCTGTTTTTACGTCTTTTACTGTACACTCCAAAGAGCATCTATGATATATTCTTTGGTTTGGTACGATCACAGGGATACCAAATTTATATAGGTTTTCATTAGGAGTTAATAGATTTTACCAAAAAGTAAAAATTTTGTACCCCTCAAAAATTATTGCCTTTACCATATTCTGGCTAAGGTGTCATTTTTTCCTGGATGAGCTGTCGTTTTCATTTCAACCATTTTGGGGACTGCAAGACCTTTAGATCACTTTTTATGATTTTTATACATGGCGAAATGGCAAAAAAGTACCGATTTAGACATTTGAGCACATTTTTGCATTGTTGGGTTTACTGCTGGGAATAACCATTTTTAGATCATTATTGATTGGACATTTTGGGACGTGGCGATAACTAACATGTTTTTTTTTGTTGTTTTTTTTTGTTATTTATTGTTTTATATGTGTTAGGGGCTTTTTTGACATTTTTATGAATTTTATTTTTCATTTTGTATAAATTTTTTTGTTTTTTTTTTAACTTTTTTTTTGTTTCACATTACTATCATATGAATTAGTGATCATGTGATCATGCTGTGTATTAGAAGTGTCAGCCTATGCAGCCTTGGACAAAGCGGCAGATGCCGATGGCAAACCCGATGGCCGATGCCGATGGCAAACCTTCTCTGCAGGTACAACAATCCCGCGGTAACAAATGTTCTACTTTTTAGACAAAAGTCGTACCAAAACTTTTTTGGGTAGAAACTTTTTACCATTTGTCTTCTTTCTTTATCCGTAATGGGGCACATTTACTTATCTGTCCAGAGGAGTTCACAGAAATAGCATTATCCGACTTTAATATACCCTGCTGCGATTCACCGAGATCATGAGCCCGATATCCAGCATGTGTCGTTTCCTGCTCAGGTCTGCCCGAGTTCACCTTCTTCTTCCTGGTGCATGTAAGTGCTTGATATTGCGACACAATCTGAATGTTAAATCCAGCGCTTAGTCCGAATCAGTCAGATGGTCCGACAGCCAACCCCCGTGATTTCTGTTGCATGAAAGCAAGCGAAATTTAGCTTTTGGAGCTCTGTTTTCACTAGATTGGTGTTGTGGTGTCCCTGAGGTACCAGTACAATAAAAACCCTAAAGAACGGTCCCCATTTTGGAAAGGGCACCCTTCAAAGAATGTATCTATGGTTGTGTGAGCATTTTAACTCCTGAGATGCTAGCCCAAATGCAATACAAAGCGAATGGGACAGCATAAAAATTGCATTGTCTTTTGTACTGTGCTATTGTATTAACAAATGTATTCAGCCCAACATATGCCACTGGAAACAAACACCCCGAAAATCATTCTGCGAGTTATCCTGGGTAACTTGTGCCCAGCTCATGGCACTGGAGACACGCACCAAAAATTATGATCTGGCTTCTGTGGATGGTACATCAGGGTAAAATCTAAATGTCCAAAAGCACATTTATACATTGTCCTGGTTTTTCAGGGCAGGTTTCAAAATGGTAAATAGTGTTGTTCCCAATGCCTGTCTTGGAGCACACCCTGCACCATTTTTGTGTCCTTCTCTTCTTGGCAGGTTGAGGAACTTCTCCTGGAAAGTGCTGCCGTGGTACAATACATCTGGCCTCGCTTCTAGAAGTACTGGCACTTCTCCCTTCCTGGTCTCCCAAAAGAAAATGCTTAATGACCACCTCTTGAAACTCCAGGAAAGTTCCCCTCTGGCCTGCACATCGATGTACCATGTTTGCATTATACAGTGCCATCTGCACAGCCAGTTTCTTGTAACACACATTCAATTTTCGCATGGTGTTAAAAATCTGAACCACTTGGTCTGACAAGTCAACCTCTCCCATGTACCTATAGTCCAAAATGCAGTCACGCTTGGGGGTTTCTGTACTGGTACCTCGTACTGGGACAGGGGTGCTGGTGTGCCCATGTATTTTTGTTAATACAAGGACCTCTCTGTAGTCCTTGTACTTAACACACAATACAGAGTCGCTGCATAGTGCCCTGCTCTCTTGCCTTCTAAGTTTTTGCCGAGGCAGCAACTTCAGGAGACCTCCTTGATTTCTTCTTAGAGTGTTGCATGCTGCAGTATTTCCGAAAGCAGATCACTTAAATACTGCAAAAATTTTCCAGGTAGAGGTGGTAGCCCTTGTCTGGCAGTGGGTGCACTAAATCCCACACTACCTTCTCAGTAATACCCAGGAAGGGGGGACATTCTGCGGGCACTATTGTGGACTCCTTCCCTTCATATATCCTGAACTTATACGTATAGCCTGATGTACTTTCGCATAGCTTATAAATCTTCTCACCATACCGTACCTTCTTATTGGGCAGGTACTAGTGGAATTGAAGTCTCCTTCTAAATTGTACCAGGGAATTGTCTATGGACAGATTTTTTGCAGGGGTATATACCTGGACAAACTTGGCACTAACATGGTCTAATATGGGCCTGATCTTAAAAAAAACTCATAATAAACTCATAAAAACACAACATAATTGGGGTCATCTCTGGGTTGGCACTGTGTGGATGGATGGCTTCAAACGCATCCTGCTCATCACCATACGGAACATAAAATAAAGTGGTATTTTGGGATTTATCTGGACTACAATTACATTTAATAGCTCCTTATCAAAAAAGTATCTTAAAAATTCCACAGCTCAGAGCCCTAGCATGTCAAATTTAATTCCAGGTTGGCCATTAAGTCTGGGACCTGAGTGGCATAATAATCTGGGGCTACCCATGTGGGTTCAGTGTACGTCCAAGGCACTTGTCCCAGAGAAGTCCCAGGCACTTGTCCCGCAGAAGTCCCAGGCACTTGTCCCACAGAAGTCCCAGGCACTTGTCCCGCAGAAGTCCAATCCACTTGTCCCGCAGAAGTCCAATCCACTTGTCCCGCAGAAATCCCAGGCACTTGTCCCGCAGAAGTCCCAGGCACTTCTTCAGTATAAACCCTTCTCTGGGGTTCTTTCAGGTCACTGTAGATGAGGAGTAGCAGAGGTAAAAGGGGATATCATCCCCACTAGCTGACTGTGACAGAGGCCAGCATGTTGTATGCCTCCAACACATTGGGGCAGATTTACTTACCCGGTCCATTCGCGATCCAGCGGCGCGTTCTCTGCGCTGGATTCGGGTCCGGCCGGGATTTATTAAGGTAGTTCCTCTGCCGTCCACCAGATGTCGCTGCTGCGCTGAAGAGCATCGGAACACACTGGAATACACCAAGCCGGGCTGAGTGAAGGTAAGTGCAATTTTCGCGACACATTTTTTTAAAAAAATGCAGCGGTTTTTCCGAATCCATCGGGTTTTCGTTCGGCCACGCCCCCCGATTTCCGTCGCGTGCATGCCGGCGCCGATGCGCCACAATCCGATCGCGTGCGCCAATATCCCTGGGCAATTCAGGGAAAATTGGCGCAAATTGGAAATATTCGGGTAACACGTAAAAAAAAACGCGAATCGGGCTCTTAGTAAATGACCCCCATTGTATGTCTTCTAAGATATTGTACACCGATTATATGGCACACAAAAAAATAAGATAACGTGCACAAGAAAAAACGGGAAGACTTACCGGTAATCATATGGAGAAAGGGATGTTTACAGAATAGTTCCTGGAGCTCGCCTATCCTGCGTGCTGTTGTGATTGCAAGTAGTAAAATACTTTTGAAGGTTAAAGGGGTACTCCCCTCTCTGTGTGTCAGTGTGTTAGTACAATGTCAGAAGCCAGAGGAAAGTGTATGTACACCTTGTACCGTGATAATCTAACCAGATTGTCAACCCACAAAACTAGATGGATAATAATGGGGCACATTGACTGACCTGTCCAACGAAGTTCCCCGAAAGTGCATTATCTGACGAGAATGCACTGTGCCGCGATTTACTAAGATCGTGCACCCGATATCCGGGTGCACCCGATATCCTGCATGTGTCACTTCCCAGTGACTCCAACGGAGTTCACCTTCTTCTTCCTGGTCCATGTAAGTGCATCGTCTTGCGACACAATTGGAAAGTTAAATCCCGTGCTCATTCCAAATCAGTCCGATCGTCCGACAGCACGGCCCCCAATTTCAGTCGCATGAAACCCAGTGCAGCTGCACCAAAATCGTATCACGTGCAACACAATGCCAGCGCAGACCGCTATCAAATACCTAAGAGAGGCCCCAACCATACCCTGGGATTTTGCATTGAGCAGCCGAGGGAGAGATAGTAGCTAAAACTACAATTTTACTCAGTTTTATTGCCAATTAAGGTTAAAATGATCTTTATTGTGTTAACATCACTAGGGAATAGAAATGTGAGAATTTTCTTTCATGGGAAAACCCCTTTAAGAATTTCTAACTGTAGGCCTAAGTCTCATACAGCCCCGATGAATATTTGAATCCAAGGGTCTTCAGCCAGCGATAAGTCAATAAAATATACTTAGGGCTGAAACCTGTACCTTAACCCCTTCCCGACATTTGACGTAATAGTACTGCATCGCGGGAGGTGCGTTCCCGCAAAATGCAGTACTATTACGTCAAGCTTCTGGCGCCGGCTCCTGAACTGCGTTATATATGTTATAGCTGACACCCGCCTCTAACACTCGCGATCGGAGATTTCTCCGATCGCGGGTGTTAACCCCTAACACGCCGCGGTCGCGCTGACCGCGGTGTGTTAGAGGCATTTAAAGTTGTTTAAAGGTGAATCGGACCCCGCCGCCGCGTTCGCTTGACCGTGGTTCCGCGCTCCTCCGAGTCGCACCCCGGGACTGCGGGGTGCCCGTGGCTGGTGCGCTATCCTCCACTCTTTGCCGGGTCCCGTACCTCTCTGGCAGGAACCCGGCTGTAAACAGCTGGCGCATGCGCAGCGCCTGTATTGCACTGTGTAACCTGGTAAAAAATCTTGCAAGTGATCAGAAGATCACTTGGATTCACGCTTAGATTCATAACTGTAAAAAAACGGGAAATATAAATAAATAAAGTATTTTTACAGTAAAATAATAATAAAGAAAGTGAAAGTCCCCCCCAAACACCACATTTCCTTTACTGACACAAAGTATTACAATATAAAAACACTAATCACGAAATAACCCCCCTTTATTTGGTATCGCCCGCATCGGCCGCATCACGTTAAACATCTGTCAATAAATCCTAACTAATTTGACCCTCCTCGGTGACGAGATAAAAAAAAAAACCAAACTGCCAAAATTAAAACTTTTTATCAATTGCTTTACAAAAAATGTTCTAAAAGTGATCCGAAAAAGTTTACAAGCACCAAAATGATACCAATAAAAAAGCAAACTAGTCACGCAAAAATAAGCTGACAACCAGCTCCGTATAACCAAAAAATCCTATAATTATGCCACTATAAAATGGCATACTAAAAACAAATGCAATTTTTTTCTATTCTAAGTTTTCCTTCAATAAATTTGGACAATAAAAATAAAATATATAAATGAGGTTCACCAATATCGGGTGATCCGTGAATAAAGATAATATTTATTTGTATGCTACAGTGAACAACCCCCCAACAAAACATGCGAAAAACATCCAAAACCAGAATTGATGATTTTATTTTCCTCCACCACGTAAAAAGTTATATAAATTTCTTCAATATACTAACAACCCACTAAATTACAGTTTTTTTTTACAGGCATCTCTTCTCGCAAAAATAAGCCCTTATTTGTCTAAATTGCTTAAAAAATAAATAAAGACTTTGTATAGCCTATTCCCACGAGCGTTGTTATAGACGGTGCGGCGGGTAGTGACTTTTCCAACACCGGTCAGGGTAAGACGCGGCTGTTCACTGATCGGGTTAAGACGGGGCGGCTTGTTCCGACAGCATCCATCCTTCCCCATGGACCAGAAGGGTACGCTCCCCCCCCACAACACCCCACTTTTATTATCGCTGCTTCTGGCTCCTCCACATTCAGACAGAGACGAGCCGATGCAGCGAATTTACTTATGACTCTCAGTACTACCGGTCACCAGTCTGTAGACACGGTGATCGGGGCAGGGTGGGGCGCTGTTTCCTTACAGTCCACCAATTTTTGCCTTGTCGGTCCAGAGGGGTTTTTGTTGCCCCCCTCTTGTCCATGTTTGCCCGTTTTTTTTTTATTTTTATTTATTTTTTAATTTTATTCTACATCTATTTCTGGTCGATTTGGTCCAGCCAAAAGCAGCAAATATTCTCCACATGGGGCATCGCTAGGGTGATAAATCACACTTGGTGATAATTTCCCTACTAAAACGAAGATATGGTCCGAAAGCGGCTGGCCCCCGTTTGCCACATTGTCCGATTATGCTGTACACTCTTTTATCTTACGAGCTGTTTCCATGTGCAGGTCCTGCCGTATCATTTCTTTTCTCTGTTTTCAATAGGAAGAATTAGGAAACTAAGTAGTGGGACAGAAAGGACGGAGCCCCAGTTACCTCTGGTTTAGATGTTCCTGGTGTTTTGGCCCAGGACAGCATTTTTCACGGTGAATTTCTGCTGCTTCTAATGGTAAGGACTCAATAAGGTCTGTTCCGAAAGAGAAGTTAGGGAATGGACACTATATACTAAGGATGGACCTATATACTAAGGATGGACACTACATACTACTATAGACCTGCGACAACTCCATAGTGACACAAAGTTAGTTTGGTCCCCTTGGGGGGATATATTCTACCTCCTATACACAAACACATTCACAATTCACGCCCAAACCCTATTGTGAATATAATTTCGGTAAAATGAATAATGTGGTAACAACTGTTAATGTCCCGTTTCCTCCCTATACCCTCCATTATTTTTCTAAGGGGGCTCCACAATACGGGCACTGAACTTCCACGAAATAAATTGAATTCCATCTTGGACTCCATTAGCACTCTATTGGAAACCACCTATATGTTTCAAAATGCTCATTTCACCACGGTGTATTACACTACGCCACCATATCACCTTCTATATTCCCCAAGGGTTGGTACATTCAACAATAGGGTCACTTTTCGTTCGGTTTTCCTCTGTTTGGTACCAACTACGCTCATCCAAATGTAGCCTGAACACATTGAAGTATTCTTACAATTTGGCCTCTTAACAGCAAACAATCCTCTTTTCCTCTACTGTGGCGCCCTAAAGTCATTTTATATGTCCATTGGGGTACTTCTACACTCGGGAGAAATAGTTTTTAACCCTTTTTTTGGGGTTATTTAATATATTATCCCTTGTGCTTTACATAAATTATGGGTAAAGTGACATTTATAATGGAAAATTTCACCTTTTTAATGATTCGGAGCCCTAATTGGATCTTCACCTGTAGGGGCAAATAATATATTACACATTGCAAAATTCTCTAAGGGTGTTGCAATTAAAGAATTAGTGTCACTTTTCGGATTCTTATCTGTTTTATACCACTAGGGTTCTCCAAATGCATGTCAAACCTTTCTGTCACTTTTGCTTCCAAAGGCAACATTCCCCTTTATCTTTTACTGTGCGCCAGCATACAACATTTTATTTAATCTATACACATTGTGGGGTACTTCTACACCTCGAGAGAAATAGGTTTACACATTTGGGGGGGTTATTACAATTGTTTTTTACCCTTGTTGGCTATACAAAAATTAGAGTGGTAAAAATGACCTCTTATAAGACAATGTTCACTTTTATCATTTAAGTCCTAAATTTAAATATCAAACACCTTTACGGGGTGGGACACAATACACATATTAACCTTGTAAATTCTCAAGGATGTGCTTTTGCCAAAAATGGTGATACTGTTGGGGTTCCCCTCTTTTTCGGTTACCACTACAGCTCCTCCTAATGCATCCTGAACATTGTAAGAGGGATGTCTGTCAAATTTTGGCTTCTAAAAGGGCCAACCCCCTCTTTATCCCATATCGAGCTCACATGCGTAACCCAACTTCAACATTTTATTTGCATGTGTGGGGCAATTTTTATACTACGGGAAAATCTGTACAGAACACATTTTTTTTGTTGGGGTTGTTTCATCTCTTTAATTAATGCCTTAGTGGGATACAAAAATTAAGCCGTTTAAAAATGACTTTTTTTCGGGTGAAAAGTCGTACTCACCTTTTTCCTTTTTAAGTATTTTAATGAAAATTTTGATAGGACCAATGAACAAAACTCTTTAGGGGGTAAATACCACCATATTAAACCCTTAGCTGAATTCTCCAAAGGTCTGTGACTTTTTCCAAAATAGTGACACTTGTCGTGTGTCTCCCTCTGTTTTTTACCACTAGGGCTCTTCCAAATGGATCTGACACATGTAAAGTGATGATTTGTCAATCTGTCTTGTTTAAAAGCCCCAAGCCCCATCTTCCCTTCTGAGCCCTACTGTGCACCCATTCAAACACTTTATTGACAAAAGTGGTGCAGTTCCTGTGCTTAGGAGAAAAAATTGTTTACACATTTATGGGGTTGGTTTTATCTTTGATCCCTTGTGGCTTACAAAATTGGGGTAAAAGTGTTGACTTTTTTGACGAGAAATTTTCACCCTTTTTTTTCCCTTTTGGGGCCTTTTGAATCAATAAACACTGTTGGGGAAAATTAACACAAATTAACACGTTTTGCTAAACTCTACCAAGGGGTGTAACTTTCAAAAATGGTTCAATGTTGGGGCCTATCATCATCTGTTTTTGGGTACCTTAGGGCTCTCCAAATGCATCCCTGACCACATGTTACACCTTTTTCAGCCATATTTGCCCGTGCAAAAAAACGGAAAACAACGCTCTTCATCAGCCAAGTGGCCCCCCTGTGGCACCCAGTACAGCAGGGGTTACAGTGACCCCCCAAAATGCGGTATTGGCATACCTCAAGTACGGAATTGCCCTCAACATTGTAAAACAGTGCCAGTTTTCTTTTTAACACCATTGTGAAAGGTGGCAAATTTAGTGCAATGTAATCTTAGTAGATAAAAATTACATTTTCTTAATGTTTCAAGTTTCATTTATCTTTTCACGCTCATGAACGCTCAAACGGGGGTTAACACAATTCCCAAAGGTCTGTTTTTGAATTATTTGAGGGTTTGTTGAGTTTTCTAGAAATGGTATCATGTTGTGGGGGGTTTGCTGATTAATGTAGGTCCTTTATAAATGTCACTTTAACTCAAATTGACCCTCCTCAAAGTAGTGTTTTTGAGATTTTCGTGAAACATCTGAAAACAATTGCACCTAACAGTTATAACCTCCGAACATCCAAATAAGGAGAAGATGTTTGAAAGAAATGTATGTCCAAGTTTGAAGCAGACATATGAAAATGTTAGTTATCAGAGTTGTTTAGTGATATGACCAACTTTCCAAAACAGTAGAAAATTTTGGAATTTGGAAAACATTGTTTTTTTTCAAAATTTTTGCCAAATTTCCATTTATTGCATAAATACTACTAAAATATATTAATTAAATTCTCACCAGCATGAAGACAATGTGTCACGAAAACACAAACAATCTCAAAATCAACTGGATATGTTAAAGCGTTCCAAAGTTATAACCAACTTAAACCACGGACACATGTCAGATTTTTAAAAAAATGGTCCGTGGTCAGGCAACGGTGATGAAAGTGGTGTCCCTTCAAGGCGTTGAAGGGGGAGTTTAAATGTTGGCTTTGGCTTGTTGACAGATTCATTGTTAAAGTCTAATATATGAGAAATATTCGTTCTATGTTGATGTGGAGAATGGTTCCTACACTATGAACAGAACTTTTTCCAGAACTTCCGATATATGGAATTTGTGACCTGTTTCCTGCTTTACCCAATGGTGTTTACAACTTCTTTTGATAACCCCTTTCCCTTTTTTAGGAGGACCCTCTCAGGATACACCCTACTAGATTTAGACTCGTCTGGGTGAAGAACCGGGCCTTAATGAAGCAGTTCTGGACGGAGAGGTAAAAATATTGGATTCTCTAGTGCCAGATTCCTAAAGGCCAGGAATTTTCTTTGACCAGAATGGTGAGATGAGGAGTAATTTTGTTGGTTCTTGCCACAATTTTTGTAAGACCTTCACTATTATGAAACTTATAAGCCAGTTTTACGTTCCAGCTGTGAAAAGGCATACAGACCAGCCGAGTGATCCCTGGGGTCTATAGAAAAGAAACCCGTTACCTTCTTCCTTCCATCCTGTGATGAATAGATTCCGCTGAGGCATCCCCCATTTCTTTGTCAAAGAAAGGAAGGCTTCTGGATTCAAGGTCCATTTGTGGGGATCTAAAAGGGTGCAAATCCAATTTTATTAGGATTAGCATTTAGATTTATTATCAACCCTATCAGTCCCATTTGTTTTTTTTACTAGAGAAAGGGGGGAATAAAACCCCCCGGTCCCTTTCTATCCGGGGCACTGGAACAATCACATCCATTTTCTCTTATCTTTGGATGTTAGTCCATAAATGTTCCCTTAATATTTGAGTGGGCTGGGAGGAAATCAAAAATCTTTGTATTATTTATTCAGTAACTTGACCCTTTGGACCTTTCCCACTTGATATATGGTGACATACAGTACATCATCAATTGTAACACTTTTTCTTCATCCCCAAGAGGTTTTAACACTTGATCCAATGCCAGATGGAAATACACAGGTAAGCTGTGAAATCCCATGAGCAGACACAATTATTGCACATTGTGTAATGTGAACTCAAACCTTAGTGCAGACAATAGGCAATAACAACACATGAAAACACTTTGCAATCACTTCTCAATTGAGAATGAAGTGCCAAATTTGCAGCAGAGAGAATATTTGTTTTAAAGTGTTAAATCAATCATCATCTGATTACTGCCATCCCCTCTTTATACAGGAAGAATGAGGCTGCTTCATGGGGAATTTTCCCTTACAACACCGCCATGCTACTCCAGCTCATTGATAGCCTTTTTTTTTTTGTATTTATTTTTGCAATTTTTTTAAATTTTAAACAATTACAATAAACAGAACCAAACAACAAGATTATCTGTTACATATTTTCTTCCCCACAATGCAGGATTATTAAATAACATCCAGTGGTAACAATTAAGGTCTTACTACATTCCAAAATTAACTGAGGGATATCGCACAATAAATGATAGCAGGATAATGTAGCCAAACGTCTTGTTAAGACAAAAATAACTATTGACACATAGACGATTAGTCATGCACATACCATAACACTCTGTCTCCTTCATTTTGGAGAGAAGTAGATACCACAGGTGGTTATAAGGCTGTATGGGGATTCACGCACAATCTTGACCAGATGCGATCAAACTTCTGGGGATACTTCCTGTTAACATACAGGGACCGGTAGTGGGGAAGGAAACTGTTAATAAGTAGTATCCATCTTCAGGGGCGTAACTAGGTGAGGCTGGGCCCCATAGCAGATTTCTGCATGGGGCCCCCCTTCCCCTCAATATATATATATATATATATATATATATATATATGGCAGGCATAGGTCGGGCGCGCTGGAGAGGAGGAGAGGTGAGCGCAGCTCACCCCTCCCCTCTCCATAGAGAATAGAGCCGCATGGCCGTTCTTACGGCCATAGATAGAGCACGCTCTATCTCTTTTGCTCAAAACAGTGAGTACTCGTTGTGCTCACCGTACCGAGCCCATGCGTATAGAAGCTTATGGGGGAAGTATATCCGGCAGCAAATTTGCGGCCAGATATACGTCCCCCATATGTTCTTGGGAAGGTACCCCTATACAGACATGTTTATACAATTACACACATTTATACACTGATATATACACACCTTTATATACACACATAAAGTTCTACACTCGTATACTCGCACCCTTATACATACAAGCATACACTTATACACACACATTTATGCACTCATATACTTTTATACACTAATACACAGAGTATATACAAACTCATACAGTATACACATTATATACATATAATACATTTACAATACACACACACATATATATATATACATACACACATACAGTATACACTGACCATATATACACATGTATGCAGGATAAAAACACCATATACAGCATACTGTACCACATACAAAAACACACATCATATATATATATATATATATATATATGCACATATATTTAAATGTGCACATATATATGCTAATATAAATATATGCATGTAAAAATACAGTATTTGCTTCAATGCATTTATACACAGTATATACATGTAAACATAGTAGATGCATTTATACACAGTATATACATGTAAACATAGTAGATGCATATATACACATATACATAGGACTTACACAGTATATATACAATATATACACATATACACAGTATATATACAATATATACACATATACACAGTATATATACAATATATACACATATACACAGTATATATACAATATATACACATATACACATCTTTGGGATGTGGTGGAACGGGAGATTCGCATCATGGATGTGCAGCTGACAAATCTGCGGCAACTGTGTGATGCCATCATGTCAATATGGACCAAAATCTCTGAGGAATGCTTCCAGCACCTTGTTGAATCTATGCCACGAAGAATTGAGGCAGTTCTGAAGGCAAAAGGGGGTCCAACCCGTTACTAGCATGGTGTACCTAATAAAGTGGCCGGTGAGTGTATATATATGTATGTGTGTATAATATATATATATATATATATTTGCTTGTTTTTGCATCACCATGTAACAATGGGCATAACATTTATATTTTTTTGTTGACAAAGCTGTTTTAGAGCTTATTTTTTGCGGGACAAGCTGTACTTTTTTCTTGGTATAATGTCGGGGTAAATGTTACTTTTTTACCACTTTTTAAGCACTTTTTATGAGGTCAGATGTGAAAATGTCATTTTTTTGGCGTTTTGTTTTTACGGCGTTCACCGTACGGGTTCAGCAACAATTTTATTTTATTGTACAGGGTGTTAAGGACATTGTTATACCTAATATGTTGTGTTTTTGGGGTGATTTTCACTTTTTTATGTTTTATTTAATTATTGCATGGGACTTCAGAGGAGTTTTATTGTTTTTTTTAATAATTTTTTTTTTTTAATTGTTTTTTATTTTGTCCGTTGGGACATGAACAAGTGATCATTTAATCACTTGTTCATTGTAAAATGCTGCAATACTAATGTATTGCAACATATTACATAGACATCCTATGCATTCTGCAAAGGCTGACAGCTGCACTGTTTGATCGTGCTGTAAGCCTAGAGCAGTGATGGCAAACCTTTTAGAGACCGAGTGCCCAAACTACAACCAAGATACGCTTATTTATCGCAAAGTGCCAACACAGAGATTTAATTTGTGGTTTATACTCTCTGCTCAGTCACAGTTTTCATTGATACCAGCACCTGAGGCACCAATAAAGCAGAAAATAGTCCCAGGTACAGCTTTCACTTTAAAATATCTCTGTGCACAGCAAGTCCTGGGCTGTCTGGGACTGCAGGAAGATACCTGGAGTCCTCTCTGGTGATGGCCTGGGTGCCCACAGAAAGGGCTCCGAGTGCCACCAGTGCCATAGGTTAGCCATCACTGGCCTAGAGGGTTAAACAGGCGGGATCACAATCCCAGCTGTTACTGCAGGATCCCAGCTACCGCACAAGCCCTGCTTCTGATCCCGGGCGTCAAGGCAGGGCCAGTTCTAGACAAAGTGGGGCCCTGGGCAAAACTAAAAGTGGGGCCCCAAAATAAAACTATTTTATGACCAGTCACAGTCAGCAAGAGGCTCCCTTTAATATGGTTAAATAAACTGTAATTTTGGAGAATTTTATAGGAGATAGATGATAGGGAGATTGATGGGCAGCATGGTGGCTCAGTGATTAGCACTACAGCCTTGCAGCACTGGTCAACATCTGCAAAGAGTTTGTATGTTTTCTCTGTGTCTGCATGGCTTCCCTCCGGTTTCCTCCCACAATCCAAAAAATTACTGGTAGGTTGATTAGACTGTGAGGACCATTGGGGACAGGGACCAATATTTTCTGAAAGCAGACACTTGCCCCATTTTCAAAATTGCATTAAAAAGTTTATAGACAGAGGCGCCTTCATGCAATTTTGATTCAAACTGAAACATTTTATAAAAAATACTTAAAATTTGACTTTGATGGCAAAAAATTAGTTCCAAACAGAAAATATTTACCTTCACATCTCCTACATGTAATAGATGGACATGTGTACAGTTCACAAATGCCTCATATTTATATGTTCACATCAATAAATCCACATAATATCACTAAAACTGTAATAACTAGATGTCTGCTTTTCAGCTTGAAATTTTAAGACAGTCACAACCTGCAAAATATAGCAATAAAACAGAATAAAAAGTAAAGGGGCCATAAAACCTATAGAATTTTGAAAGCAGACAACCAGGCGATGCATTTGGCAATTAACATTCAAAATTTCCGCTAAAATATGTACAAATCCAGATACTTATATAAAGAAAATATACTTTCCTAAACCAGTAAGATGTGAGGAGACCATACAGACACCACATGTGTATATTCACCAAAATATGCAGCAAAGGGAACTGCAGAAAATTTGTACTGAGCGTCACACAGATGTATCATTGTATGTTCCCCTACATAATGGTAACCCAAATAAATAACTATATATTCATAAACCAAGCTAATGAGATAATAAAGTCACATTTAGATGTATTATTAATAACAGAACCCTCCGCGGTTCATAAGAATGAGAGTGAGAATGTCATAACATAGGTGTAAATAATGGGGGATGATGGGAAATAAAAACTTTATTCCAGGACACGTGTGTGTTTTTGGTGTTACATATAACTTTATGGACACGTTCTGGTCGCGGTGTAGTCACATTAGGCGAAGAGGATCGAATGTTCATCGTATCAGTCAATTTTACCAATATAAAAAACTATCACAAAATAAAAGGCAATAAGAGAGAAAGCGTGAAATATTAGTTGATATTATCCCTTCTCAAAATGTAGTAACATATAAAGTGAATATTTCCAGTATCCGTGAGGTGCAGCAGCTCCTGTGTGCAGCAAATTCTCCCTGTAGCCTGATGGCTTAGAATCTGGTGGGGGACACACACACTTCCGGGGGCTGTATCTCTGGCTCTGTGACACATAGAACCCCACTTATTTTTTCCCATGAAAGAAGACAGTCTCCTCTTTTATATGAATCTAAATTTGTGTTTCTAAGTGTTAGGAAAACGGAGATATTAACTGTTAAACTGCCGTTGGGAGTGATTTTTTATATATAAAAATGACACCTGATATTCTCACTTTAAACCTGAATATCTCTGGATCCCTGGCACCTAGAAACAAAATTCAAGATTCATTTGAAAGAAGAGATTCTCAGGGGGCCCTGGGCAATTGCCCCCTTTGCCTACCCATAGCGCCGGCCCTGCGTCAAGGTGTGGGAACTACCCGCATTCTATGACCTAAAATTATGTCGGGGTGCAGGAAGGGGTTGAAGGAAACCTACCATTTGATTTGATGCATTATGAAGCAAACAAACCTTGAGACTGCTGTAGCTACACTGATACAGGATCATATCATGGTGAATTCCTGTGCTGAGTGGTTTTACTGATAAAGAAATGATAAAATTATGATACTGGAGCTGTCTTGCTTCTGTGGCTAGGCTCAGAGCTTCTCCTAGCACATTAGTTATGCACTACTATGCAGGATGATGTAATCCCTGGGTTGTGCCTGAAGGCAGAATAATCAATTACTGCACCATCCCCCAGCTGCTGTGTATGAGTGATCCACCTCAGGTTGATTAGTCCTGTCTACACTAAGTCCTAAAGGGAACCTACCACCACAAATCTACCTATAAAGGTAGATTGGGTGGTAGGTGGATCAATGGGACGTGAGGATAGCCCTTTTAAGGGCTAATCCTCACGTCCCTGCACTTTTTAATAACTGTAATTGTATTTTTCAAATTTACTTATGCGGCTACCGGGGCGTGGAGTAGCCGCATATGAGATTACACGAGGCGCTACTCCACGCCCCGGTAGCCACTTTACTCCTCCTGACTCACCCATCGTCGGCGCGAGCTACGCATGCGCAGAAGAGCGGCGCGCCTGCGCCGGTCACAACTCGAAACAGGCGCGGCCTGCTCTTCGCGCATGCGCAGACGGCAGGATCGCCGGACAACGGGCGCGCAGCTACGCGGAGCTGCGCGCCGAAGATGGGTGAGTAGGAGGGGTAAAATGGCTACCGGGCGTGGAGTAGCCGCCTCGTGTAATCTCATATGCGGCTACTCCACGCCCCGGTAGCCGCTAAGTAAAATTTTGAATAAATACCAAATTAAAGTTATTAAAAAAGTGCAGGGACGTGAGGATTAGCCCTTAAAGGGCTATCCTCACGTCCCATTGATCCACTACCACCCCAATCACCTTTATAGTAGATTTGTGGTGGTAGGTGCCCTTAAGGTGTAATACAAGCTCTGTGTAACTTGTGCAATCATGCAATCCAGCTTTCCCAAGGTCCTGAATGTCATAATTTGTTTTTTCAGCAAAACCACTCAACTCAGGGATTAACCAAGATATGATCCTGCATCAGTGTAGCTACAGCATTCTCAAGGTATGTTTGGTTCATTAATGCATCAAATCAAATGGTAGATTTCCTTTTAAGAGGGCCTGTCACCTGTAAAAATGGCTGCAGCTCCTAGTGCTACAACAAACAGAGCAGTGTTACACTGCTAGTGTTACTGGAAACCTCCAATAACACTAGCAGACACGCCGCGTTGTACACTAGAAACACCAGACCGTGCTGGAAGCAGTCTGAAGTATTCATGGGGATTAGGGTCGGTGACTGCCGAATGGCGCTCAGCAGTCACCGCCGGCCTACGGAGTGGGCGGGGCGGTCCCGGGAAGAGGCAGCA
This sequence comes from Engystomops pustulosus, assembly GCA_019512145.1. Taxonomy (NCBI): domain Eukaryota; kingdom Metazoa; phylum Chordata; class Amphibia; order Anura; family Leptodactylidae; genus Engystomops; species Engystomops pustulosus. The sequence goes on from CM033645.1 coordinate 113,341,456, forward strand.
CCTTGGACCGCACCCTCATGAATACGCCAGAACGAGCTTGTGTTCAGGGCGGCAGTGTCTGCTAGTTGCTTTAGTAAGCAGCTCCTAGTGCCGGGTGACAGGTTCTCTTTCAATATATGAGTTATTTACCAGCTTCTACAATCCCTACCCAAACTGCTTACATCCTGCCAGTGGAGACCATGAAAACTTGCACAGAATGCTTTGGGAGCTCCTCTCTCCACCTGAGTGAAGTTGGCCCCCCACCTTCTTCAAAACAAACAACGTATGCTGTCATATGTTTGTGCTGGTTTGTGCAGCAGAAATTTTCGTTTGTGCTGCTATCGTTTTTAACATATAAATGAAAGTTTCCAGAGGTCATCAGAGGTCAACCAACCCCCCCCCCCCCACACACACATTGACCAAACCAAACTGATGCCGAACAATTCTGCTACGTTTGTGCTGGTTTGTGCTGCTCAAATTTGTGCTGCTTTTGTTTTGAATAAATGAACAAAAAATGAAAGGTCAAAAGTTCAAGCAGTCCCCCCACATTAACCGAAACAAACAAAACTGGTGTCAAACATTAGTGCTACGTTTGTGCAGCAAAAATTTTCGCTTGTGCCGCTATCATTTTTAAGGTATGTTCAGGTGTTTACATAGGATAAAGGTGTTTAGGATGAACTGGTAAAAAACAAACCTAGTGGCACTTCCCTGGTTTGATCACCAGGGGGAGCTAGCAAACACATTGTACTTTGGAAGAAATTAACTCTGATGACCTCTGGAAAAAAGTATTAATATATTAAAAATGATAGCGGCACAAACGTAAATTTTTGTTGCACAAATGTAGCACTAACGTTTGACACCTGTTTTGTTCGATTCGGTTAATGTGGTGGGGCTGCTTGAACTTTTGACCTTTTAAGTTTTTGTTCATATATTCAAAACAAAAGCAGCACAAATGAAAATTTGAGCTGCACAAACATAGCAGAATTGTTCGGCCCCAGTTTGGTTTGGTTTGTGGGGGAAGGGGGGCTGGTTGACCTCTGATGACCTCTGGAAACTATCAATATCTTAAAAACTATAGCGGCACAAACGAAAATTTTTGCTGCGCAAACGTAGCACGGACGTTTGACACCAACTTTGTTTGATTTGAACAAGGTGGGGGGGGGGGCAACTTCACTCAGGTCCTCTCTCCCTCTTGGCTTTTGCATTGTAGCAAAGACAATAAAGGAAGTCTAGCACAGCAATTCTGAATATAATAGAAACTTTTCTCACCACATCGCACTCCTTTCCTATTGGGTTACCTCCTTGTCTGTCAGCACAATATTACTACAACAGCTCTTCTTACCAGCATGTGCTGTTTGTCCTCTCTCCCCTTGCTGTCTGCTGATCAAACACTTCCAGTGCCAACTCTATGCATATTAATGACAAACTGCAAATTATTAAATTCTTTAACTTCTCCCACCCTACTGGATGATTTTAGTGACCGTGTGAGCTAGCTTTAGGCAGAGCTTACATGCCTCTCACTCCAGTCTTCTCTCCCTTGTTTGTGATGTCTGCCAAATGAATGCAAGGAGGGACATAGTGTTTTGTCTGCCCTCCTCTAACCGTCACATTTTTTAAATCACTGGTGTTGTATCCATCTATTCAGAGGTGGGACACATTACTAAGGTACAGTGTATTTTATATTGTGCACATACCAAGATTTTGATTGTTGCCCAAAATAAATAGTATAACCCTATCAAAATGCTGTAGCATGTCCTCAGTTTTGACTAAATCTCATTTGAGCAGCAATCAAACAAGTGTTTTCTTGCAGTTGCAAAGGGGATTGATAGGTTATTAAATGGATTATTCATGAGGGGGCGGGATTAGGGGCGGTGATACACGTAATGCTTCTCACAGGACCGTGGATGCTTATTCAGTGTACTCAATAAAATACACTTACAGTAACTTGTGTTTTTAGTTTTATTAAATTGTGTTTGTCTGTAATTGTGATTAGGATAACAAATAAAATATGTCTACTGATCTATCTTGGTAAATCCTGAAGCATTGTTCATACATTTTATGTAAACATTATGTTTAAATTGTGAAAACGCAATGTAAATGCAATATATGAACGCAGCTTCAGGATACGTATTTTTTATTACAAATGTAATCTTTGAAGGCAATTGGGCAGATTTAACTGTTTTCTACAGAATTTTGTTGTGTTTTGCACAAAAAAAAACTTTACCACTATGCCGTAGGAGCTGCAAGGTGAGGGAATGTGAGCTGAGCTCTTTCCATACGCAGCAGGTATTAGCTGACACATGCCTTTAACTTCTGCAGTTGTTGGGCACCAATTTACAATATGCTGCAATCCTTTCCCTAGAACACATCTAAAAAAAATTATATGCATGTATACACAAGATTTATTATCCACAATCAGACACTTTTGATAAATCTGCTCTAATGGTATTGGTGAAGATTGGCCGGATTTATCAAAAGTCTTGCAAAGTCGACTAGTGCACAGTTGGACTACAGTGTTATCTAGTATCAGACACTTTGATAAATCTGGCACGGCATAATTTTGGAATAGTTTAAAACGGTCTAGTTTTACTCTTCAGCATCTAGTAGTTTACTTCATAGAATCATAGTATATAAGGCTGGAAGGAGACGCAAGTCCATCAAGTCCAACCTTTAAGAATTAAATAAATGTTTTATCCCCATAACCCGTGATATTTTTTCTCTCCAGAAAGTCATCCAGGCCTCTCTTGAACATGTACATAGAGTCTTCCATAACAACCTCCTGCGGCAGAGAGTTCCACAGTCTCACTGCTCTTACAGTAAAGAACCTTTGTCTATGGTTATGGTAGAATCGCCTCTCCTGTAGGCGTAGAGGATGCCCCCTTGTCCTGGTCACAGGCCGAGGTATAAAAAGATCTTTGGAGAGATCCTTGTACTGTCCGTTCAGGTATTTGTACATTGTAATGAGGTCTCCCCTCAGTCGTCTTTTTTCTAAACTGAATAATCCCAAATTTTGTAATATGTCAGTGTATTCTAGTTCCCCCATTCCCCTAATAATCCTGGTTGCTCTCTTCTGCACCTGTTCCAGCTCTACTATATCCTTTTTATACACTGGTGCCCAAAACTGTACACAATATTCCATGTGTGGTCTGACCAGGGATTTGTATAAGGGCAAAACTATGTCTTTATCATGAGAATCTATTCGTCATGCCTCATCGCTACCTCAGTGTATTAGCACCTTAATCGCTTATATGACTTTCTCGCTATCTTGCTTCGCTTGCACAAGACTTAGGTTAGTCCCATAAGGGTTTGTCTTGTTCCTTGTAGGGTGTTTTTCCCCTAAAGGTATGATCAGAATTTCTGCACGAGTGACTTGGTTATACAGAACTATAGGAAAAGTCCCATTATTGGGGGGGGGGGGGGGGCTTTTGGCTTACACATAGCCCATCTATGCCTTAGTCTGCCCGTATTGCTGAAAATTTGCCCTCCTGAATATAGAGTGTTGGTTCCCCGCCTCACTAACGCTTCTTATTAAGCG